>WSXT02175661.1:0-38312 GCA_011762715.2 Neuroterus valhalla | reverse complement strand
ATTCCGCGAAAGTCAATTTTCACATAAAACCAATACCTTCTCATTATGATGAGAATGTAATATAAAGATTCATTTTTGGTCAAACTATGCAAGGTACGGGAAAATATAAATGAACTGAAATTGTGGACCAAGAAAAGATTTACAAATTTGGTAAAAATAACTTTTTTATAGGACAAGTAGTTTTTGCTTCATTTATAAAAAAGCATATAAACAATGAAAAAAATGGACTTTTGGACAATTGACACATTAAATTTTTCACCTTGGTTGAAAATTAACCTATTTCATTAAAAATTGAACAGTTTTGTTAAAAATTCATCCTTTTCTGTTGACAAACGAAATGTTTTGTTAGACATTCATCCTTTTTGGGTTCAAAATTTTACTATTTGAGTGAAAATTTCTATTACTTGGTTGAGGATAATAAGTCTTTTTGGTTCAAAAATTCATCTATGTTTGTCAACAATTTTGATTACATTGTTGAGAGTTAGTCTTTTTGGTTCGAAAATTCAGCTTTGTTTGTCAAAAATTCCACTGTTTGGACAAGAATTCTTCTTTTTTGGTTGAAAATTGAACAATTTGGGTAAAATTTTAACAGTACCGTAGAAAATTTGTCTTTTTGGCCTTGAAATGCCACTGTTTGGTCAATGATTTTTTTGTTTTGGGTGAGGCTTTATCTGTTTTGTTGAAAATTCTGGATTTTTGGTTCAGCTCAACTATTTTTTATTTCAAAAAAATGTCTTCACCTGTTACATTATCAACCATGACATTTTTCGTAGGAATTAGTTTTTTTCAATATAAAACTAAATAAATTGAATAAATTTTCACTTGAAGTATTAGGAATTTAAGCATCCCAAGTTGAATTCAATATAGTGTTATATACCATATTATAACGTATATTGCAGTCAACTGATTTTAATTTTATAATAAGATTGATCATAATCTTCTAGTGCTTGTAAATTATTGAAACCAAAATGTTTTACGGTAGTCGTAGTTTAGAAATGCAGACATTTTCAATATGGAAGAATCTTTAGTTGGGAACACTAAATGATTATTGAAAAATAAATAAATAAAATAACATAAAAATGCCAAATATTGGTTTTCATCAGGATAACTCAATCCTCAAATACTGTATTTTCTTTCTCAGATTTAAAATCAAATTTAGGGAATCGCTTGTTCTTTAAAAAAATGAGCTTTTGACCACCCTACTGTATGAAGTCAAATTAAAAGGCTCTTAAAATATAATAAACTTCAATTCAATCCTTGTGTGTAACATGTATAGTAAACTAAAATAAAAGATATGAAATCCTACAATTTCAAGACATCAATTTAAAATTAGTTTACTAGATATGGAACTTCCACATTGAAATTGCGAAATTTTTACAGTTCCTAATTTAAAATCATTCCTTCATTGGGAGGCTTTCAGATTAGTTAATACCGAAATAGTTCTATTTTGATGTCTACATTTTTCATTGGAAAATATTGAAAGTTTGAATTTGAAACTGAGGATTGATGGAAAATAGGTTTTTTAAAACCAAGTATTCAACGATCAAATTCGGACAACACACTTACATGTCTGATAAAAACCAAAATAGTGTAAAGAAACAAGTTCTTTTTTCCCTAAATCACAATCAGAGAACATTTATGGGTGTTGAATGAACACCGAAGCGTTGGTATATTATTATAAATGTTTTGTTTTGTGATTAAAAAAAAAAAAACACTACAAAAAATACAACAAAAATAAAGAAGGAATAGTGTTTGAAATCGGCTTCCGTTTTCTTTCAAATTTAAAAAAATTTTTAATCTCCAAAATGTTCGATTGAAAATTGGTTTCAGTATGCGAAACTAAATAATTTCTTATATGAAAATTATTTACAATCCTCAGAAATAATACAATTTTTAATTGATTATTTCTGAACGACTTATTTTCAAAATAACCTACACGATCATTTCAAAGTCAGTTTCAAAAATGGATCGATTCAAAACTTAAAGTAATCGAAACGGTATAAAAAATCAAAATTGGTATCATGCCATTTTCTAATAACTTTAGTGGCTAACCTTTGCATATCAAAATAGAAAATTCTAATACTCTAAACTCAAAAAAATTTCGAAACTAATCAATACTAGTCCTGAATTCGCCTGATTCTCAGAATATTGATTTTTAAAAAATTTC
The DNA here is from genome assembly GCA_011762715.2 of Neuroterus valhalla. Classification (NCBI taxonomy): domain Eukaryota; kingdom Metazoa; phylum Arthropoda; class Insecta; order Hymenoptera; family Cynipidae; genus Neuroterus; species Neuroterus valhalla. Next base: position 36,145 of record WSXT02175661.1, on the reverse strand, counting down.
AGGAGTAAGATTACAAATTTAGACAAGTAAATATCTGAAAAAATTTGCCTTCGTGCAACCGGCATTCCAATGGACGCTCCATGAATAAGTTCGCTGAATCGTTTTACTCGTAAACTGCTTGTTTTTTCACCCATAACAAAACTGATAGCATCCATAAAATTGGATTTTCCTAGAAAACACAAATGACATCAGGAAAGGCATACATATTTTGAAAATTCCATAATATACGGAACTGAAAGATAACCCACCAGATCCATTTGGTCCCACAACAGCCGTAAAAGGCTTCAGGGGACCGATTATGAGTTTTCCTTTGTAGGATTTAAAGTTATCAACTTCAATATGCTTTAAAACCGCAGGCATGATCAAAGGATGCCTGGGAAATCACGAAATTCCGAAAAGTACGACACCATTCGCGCCATCAAATCTTAACCCAAACATGCCAAAAACCTGGCAACAAACACAAAACACTTTGGATGGTTTGGATATTTTGGTTGTGTTTACGTTATACCGGTTTGTATAATTGTATATCAGAAAATCTCCATGACTTTACCGTAAGTTACAGACAGTCTCGGTAACTTCCCAAACAAATGAACAGTTCCGCCATTGTGCTCGGGGCGGGAATTTCAAATATTCGTTCGTGAAGATGTGGACGATTATAATTGATGTATTTCCAATCTAGTAACTTCTGGAAGTCGATGAGGAATCAAAGAAAAATCCACTTAAATTAAGAAGAACGTAAGCTGATCTACAAGTGTCTAATGTGTGATTACAGTTTCATTAGAAATATAAGCTTTATTTACAAAGTGAAGACAGTCATTTTTATCTAATTTAAACAGACGAAAAGAGAAAAAACGGAATGTAATCTGACTTTCGAAATAAAGCGTGAAATAAAACGTGATATTTGTTTTGAAATTAAATTTTAAGATGTAAAGAAACAAAATTAAGTGGATGTATGAAAACATTTCATCCCTTAGTGTTGATATGAGTATAAATTCACAAGTCCATTACAAAGTAAAAAGAAATATTAATTAATTATTCAATGAAAGCAAACATTTCCTAGGAACTTTAAATTTTTATTACTTGCTTGCACTTGCATGACAACGTAAAGGTGACAGCTGCAAATGCAATGAATTACAGTATGCACACAATAATTACTCAAACCAATTATATTAAAATAAACGACGCAACAATCTTAGGAATGGCTTCGCGGTATAAAATTCAACTTTTTAAAATTATACTTAAACAGGATAAGTTGTCAAGTCAAGAGTCAATACTTTGCTTTCCAAACATTCTCCAATCTGCAAAAAAAATTATTTACTATATTTAGTACCCACAAAATGATAAATAATACTAAACGAGAAGTATCATTTATTGTGATACGAAGACGATAATTCAAAATCATCAAACTTACGTCAGGACAGATTCCAATAAGGGCATCAGCGTGAGAATAGAATTCTTCCTTTAAAGAAATGACAATAGTTTGAAGAGAACTCGTTTTGTCCCGAATATAACTAGCGACTTTTCCAATGTTTGTATTGTCCAAAGCAGCATCAATTTCGTCAAGTACAAAGAAAGGCGCTGGTTGAAAACTAGAAAAAAGAAACCAAATATGAGATATATTTATGACATTAGGTAATACATCAGAATTTAAAGAAAACTCAGGGTGCATACAAGACAGATGATTTGAAATTCCTGGTTCTTCCGGGTTAATTATTAATTTTTCTCGGCCACTTTGATGAAGTTAAAAATTTTAATTCTGGTTTGGAACTGAGAATATTGTAGATAATATAATTCTGAATACAAACAAGGATTCTTTAGAAATGTTTCTTCTAAATCAAAACGAAAATTCCTTTCAAAACTTTCCCTTTCATTTCGAAAGATCTTTGTTCCAAGCAGGGCAGAATCATATTTATAAACAACAATTTCTATTATGATTCAAAAATTACGGAAACTCTGTTCTGAAGTAAAAATTATGATTCTTCACGAAATTTCTTGTTCTTAAGTGAACCTTAAACAGAAATGATAATTCTTTGCCGAGATTTCTCGTTCTATCTCCGCGTAATTCAAATATTGTATTTATAAATATTGTATAATATGATGAAAAAAGAGAAAGATTTTCGAGAATATGGTGATTTTTCAACGACAAAGAAAGAGGGGGAAGACTGTGTACTAGGATGGTCCAAAAAAATTTGTTTTCGAATTTTCATTATATTTAGAGGTGGCGTAAGCCCCATGAAGTTTAACATGTATTTCCCATAAGAAAAAAGACGTTTTTGTAAATTTTATTCAGAAATCTCAATATTAGGTGAATCGAGTTTGAAATTCACAATTTCTCTTCACAATTAGTCACAGAATGCGAATAAAACATTACTTTTCAAATATCACCCCCATAAGTATGTTTTATAGGGTCCCAAGAACCCCCATAAGTGAAAAAAAGGGTTTTTCGAGTTTTTGGCGTTAATTATGGTTTTTTGCGGTTTTTTAAACTCAGATTATATAGTTGCAAAGTTTATGTTATAGCAAGGTAATAATAAATTAAAGATAAAAAAAATAATTGTTTGAACAATTTGTTATTAATATAAAAATATTCACTTAGATTAATGCTACAAAGTTACGGTTTTTTCTGAAATTTTCAACTTTTTGTCCACTTGTCACTTAAAGTAAGTAATTATTTAATCTGATTTAGCAAAAATAATTGTTTAAACAAATTGTGAATCTTTATAGCTATCTTCTTCGAGATTAAACTTCCTATTCACGGGTTTTTCCTGAAATTTTAAACTTTTTATCACTTTTCAATTAGATTACAGTAATGATTAGTTCATGTTAAAAAAAAAAAAATTATTTAAACAATTTATTATCATTGCTAATGATATTTTCTTTGCCTAATGATGAAAACTTGCGGGTTTTTTCTGGAATTTGTAACGTTTTGCCCACTTTTCGCTTGAAGTGAGTTGGTATTTAATTTATTAAACAAAAAAAATCATTTAAACAAATTATTGTTTATGGATTTCCTTATTTAGTGCTAAAATGTTGCGGTTTTTTCTAAACTCTTAGGCTTTTGTCCACTTTTAACTTAGTGAGGTAATAATTAATGCGGGTTGACAAACATGCTTATTTAAACAATTTATTATTGTTTATTACCATTTTCTCTTAGATAAGTGCTAGAAAATTGTGGTTTTTTCTGAAATGTTTAACTTTGCACTGAATGGAATTTGAATGAAACCCAATTAGATTGAATTGATTTATTTATTGTTTGAATCAGATTGTTTTTATTCAAAATAAAAAATTTTTTTTTTAGAAGTAACAACCATTATATTTTTGATTAAAAATTTATATTTTTAGGTCTATAATTCAAATCTTTGGTTGAAAGTTGAACTAATTTCTTAAAAATTATTCCATTTTTGAGTTGAAGATCCATAATTTTAGGAGGAAATTCAAAACTCAAATTTCACTGAATGAATTCAGCTTTTTTGTTTTGATTAATTTTTTTTTAATATTGAGAATAGAACAAAAACACTTTACTTGAAACAATATAATACTATTTAAAATATGATTCTCTCTAATGTTTATTTATTATTTGTTCACAACTAAGAAGGTAAAGCAAAGTTAGACATTTCAGAAAAAACCGCAACTTTTTAGCACTAATCTAAGAGAAGATAATCATAAACAATAATAATTTGTTTCAACGATTATTATTGTTAAATTAAATTGAATATCACCACACTTCAAGTGGAAAGTGGGCAAAACGTTAAAAATTTTTGGAAAAAACCGCAAGTTTCTATCATCAAGCAAAGAAAATATTATAATCAATGATAATGAATTGTTTGAACAATTATTTTTGCCAAATTAAATAAAATAGTTCCTTACTTAAGATGGAAAGTGGACAAAAAATTAAAAATTTCAGAAAAAAAACCGCAACTTTGTAGTATTATTCTAAGAAAATTTGGTTATAATTAATAACAAATTGTTTAAACAATTATTTTTGTTACTTTAAATAATTATTACCTCGCTTTAACTGAAAAGTTGGAAATAAGTTGAAAGATTCAGAATAAACCTTGACTTTCTAACCCTTTTCTAAGAGAAAGTTGCTAAAAACAATAATAAATTGTTCAAACAATATAAACATCTAATTATTATCACTATGAAGTAGTATTCCATGTATTTGAAACAATCTGTGTCAAAAAAAACCGCAAAAAAATCATAATTAGCGCCAAAAACTAAAAAAACCCATCTTTTCACTTATGGGGGTTTTTTGGAACCTTATAAAACAGACTTATAGGGGTGATATTTAAAGAGTATTTTATTCGCATTTTGTGACTAATTATGAAGAGAAATGGTGAATTTCGAACTCGATTCACCTTATATTGAGAATTCTGAATAAAATTCACACTATAAAACAAAACTTTATAAAACAAAAAAATGCGTTTATTTTTTTGTGGATTTGAACAAATTTTCGGTTGTTTTGCATAAAAATTCGAATATTTTTTTTTCTTATGCATTTTTGGGCTATCCTACTGTGCACCCTGTATAATTCATTACAAAATTCCCTCTTTCGGGATGCAAATTATAATTCTTTACAAAGAAATTTTCTATCCTCAAGTAAAAATTATAATTTTTAACAAAATTTTGTGTTACAAAGTGAACTGAAAACAAAAATTATAATTTTTTACGGGGATTCCCTATTCTATCTCAAAATAATATTTCTTTTAGAGAATCCCTGTCCCCAAGTAAGAATTCTCATTGTTCACGTAATTTCCTGCTCCAATTTTCAAACTATAATTATCAACGGGGATTCCCCGTCATAATTTGAAAAATCATTCCAGGTCATTTGCCGTTTTTTTCTGAAAGGGACAAAATTCCCGGCCTGATTTATTGGTCAGGTATACACCCAGTGATTGTATTATTTTGAGGAAAATAAAAAAAAATATTTTACCTGTGAATAGCGAATAACAATGCCAAAGCAGCCACCGTTTTCTCTCCTCCCGAAAGATTGGACATGGGCTGGAATCGTTTTCCAGGAGCGACACAATTGTAATTAATTCCATCCAAATAGGGTTCCTCTGGATTTTCCGGACCCAAGAATGCTTGTGCTGATAGATTTTTCGCAAGACTCTAAATAGAAAATAAAAATTCGTATATATTCTTTTGAAAATAGGCTTTTTCTTAACTAGAATGAAGTAAACCAATCAGACAATCACCTTGTAAATAGGATCGATTTCGTTAGCGACATGTTCGAAACATGCCATAAATCTATCATGTCGTTCCTTCTTGACTTTTTCGAACTGCGTCTTTGCCTTCTTGGCCTTTTTACGAACCTGTTCGAATTCCTCATTCGTCTCTTGTAGCTTTTCTTTGGCCAAGTATAATTTTTGGATAGCCTGTGAAGAATTTTTTCAAATAAGAGGTAATTAAATCTAATGACTTTTAATAAATCCTAATTTGAACTTTTAAACCCAATAAATTCAATCTACCGTCTTTCAGAACCATAATTCTGAAACTGCGAACCCAAATCCATCTGGAAAACTTACCTTCATATTGGGAGCTTGAATGCGCTGCATTGTATTCTGGAGGTCATTAATGGATTTGTTTAATTTATTATACGCCTTTTTGTAATCGTCTTCGTCAATATCTTTTAAACGGTCCGAAAGAGATGAATAATCAATCGTGATTCGACTTTCCCGCTCATGTTGTTGCTGCGTACTCAAGTTGGAATCGTTAGTTTCATTACTTATAGTCGTATCAGCTGCAATATCTTCCATGTTCCCGCGAAGCATCGGAATCGCAATGTCCTCCATCTAGGATTCGAATAACAATTCCTTTAAAAACATTTCTTACCGTAATATCTATATGAGTTAAATTTTAGGTAATAACGGGGATCTGTTTCTGAGGGAGGGGGGTACAAGGGGATTTTATTTATTGTTAAAATCAGATCCGAATTAATTATTTTTTACTGGAGGGCCCTGATACGCTGACTTTTCGCATATCATTTCGATTTCCTTATAATCCATCTTAACCCTATTTCTCGTGTTCATACTTGAATTCGAATAGAATAATAAAACTCAATGAGAAAATTGAACTATATTGGTTTTGCCAGTCTCCCAATATTATATTTATGGTTGAGAATTCATATTTTCTGATTAGAAATTTTATTATTCCACTTTTTCTGGTTAAGAATGCAACTGTTCCGTTAAAACTCAAACTCTTTCGTTGAAAATCAAACTTTTTTGTTTAAAAATTCTTATTATTTTGTTCCAAATAAATTACTTTTTTTCACTGATAATTCGAACAATTTTATTTCTGGTTGGAAATTGATTGTTTTTAGTTAGAAATGCAACAATTTGTTTATTACTTATTCTTATTGACTTTCCGGTTCTCTACGGTCAAGTTTTTCAATTTTCCCGGTCAACTAGAAGTAACATACTATTTATATTTGTCGCAAAACACAAACATTGCAAAATAAATGAATTCTTAAAAGAATACTCAAATTTTCAACAGAAAAATATAATTTTTTTTTTACAAAAATTGGAACAGGTAAATTTGCAAATGAAAGTTGGAACTTTGGGAATTATTGTATTTGGAAAGTTGGAACAGTTTCAATTGCAAACCAAGAAGATGAATTTTCAAATAAAAAGATAAATATTTAACTGGAGCACTTCAATTTTCAACCATAAAGGAGAATATTCGAAAAAAAAAAGATTAACGTATAATCTCCAACTGAAGCAGTTGAGTTTTCGAACACATAAATTAACTTTTACTGAAAAAGATACACTGTCAACGAAACTTTGAATACTCAAATTTTGAATTGAAAAAATGGATGTTTAACTGAATAAATGAATTTTTGACTGAAACTATGGAATTTTCAATTGGAATAAATTAAATTTTCAGTTAATAAAAATTACTTATAACAAAAGAACCAACTTTTAACAAACGAAGAAAACTAACTTTCAAACAAATGATTTCATTTTCACACAAAATGATGAAGAATAAAAAATGACAATGTAGATGTCACAGTGAAGTAGTTGAATTTCAAAACAGAAATACGAATTTTTTACTAAAATAATGAACATTTAACTAGAATAGTTCCATTTTTGTCAAAAACATCAATTTTCATGCAAAAAAATACAATCTTTCAACAAAATAGTTGAGATTTGATCTATAAAAATGAAAACTTTCAACAACAAAGAATGGAATTGTGACATTTTTGGCTCAAGAAATTAATTTTAAACCAAACAGAAGAGTTTTCAACTAGATGAATGTTCGAATAAAATTAAAAATGTTTGAATGTATAACTTGAATTGTTAACCGTAAAGAAGAATTTTTGAAGAGGATAATTATCTTCCAAAGAAAAAGATAATTTTCTACAAAAGTAACAAACGATTTTTTGACAAAATGTGTGAAGTTTCAACGTAATAATTTATAATAATTTATTAATTTATTTTCTACAAAAAAGGCTGATTTCCCACGAAGTACATAATTTCTCAAGGAAAAAGTTTAATTTTCAAATTCAAAAATCAATGTTCAACTAACTGCTCGAATTTTCACCAAAAAAAGATGGATTGATTCCTAATAAAGTGGTTACAATTTCAACCAGAGATGGATAAAAAAAATGTGATTTTCAACAAATTCAAAACAAGTAGTTGATTCCTCAACAAAAAAAGGATGAATTTGCAATGAACAATGCAAACAAGTTTTCTATCTCTTTCTGTGTATTTGGGCTATTATCAATTCAATTATCAAATTTAAGTCAGATAAAAAAATCTTACAAGGCAAAAAATTTGAAAAACGTTTTTCTTTTAATGAAAAAAAATGAAATTCTTCCTCTCGTGACGCATAGATATATTTGAATATTTTGAGAATCAGATTAAAGAACGTTACATTCTCTGAATCAAATTATAACATCACTTTTTGAATCATTAAAAGAAAGCGGTCAATTTTCGTATTTTCTCGGTAGAATTTTTCATATTCTAGGTCAAGTCAAGTAAATTCCCGGTTTTTAAATTGAACTCCCGGACTTTCCGAACAATCGCCACCCTGAACTGTGTAGTTAAGAATTCTTTTTTTGTTTTGCTAGTTAAACACTCAATCATTTCGTGGAAAATTGGTCCTTTTCGGTTGAATTGAACTAATTTTTATTTGAAATGTAAATCCTGTTTTGGTTGAAGTTTCAACAATTGAATTTTTCATTGCGAATTTTTATTTTTTTCGATAAAAAATCAATCGCTAGGTTGAAAATTCATCTATTTTGGTTAAAACATCCACCGTTATGTGAAGAATTGAATTTTGTTATTGACATTTCAATTATTACATCTTCCTATCAGAACTCATCTTTTTGAGTGGAAAATTGAAGAGTATGTATAACCTTTTTCTTGACTAAAAAAATCTCTACTTCTTAAAAATTAATCTCTTCTGTTGGAAATTCGTCCTTTCGGTTCGAACATTAATCTTTTTTTGTATAAATGCTTTCTTTTTCGGTTCAAAATGCAACTGATAGGTTGAAAATCATTCTTTTTTGGTTTAGAATTCAACTATTTGATTAAAAAATCGACTAGTTACTCCATTTAAAGATTGATCTCTTTAAGTGAAAATTCAACATATTTGTTTAAAAAAATCCTTTCTGTTAATATGAATTTTTTTTTTTGTTCAAAATTAATTTGTTTGAAAATGGGATATTTTTACTCCGAATGTTTAGAATTTGAAGTGTTCCAAATTGAATCTATGTAGTGTGAAACTTGAAACTCTTTAGGCCCTGTTGTACAAAAAATTAACGAATAAATCGATAAGGAATTTTTTTTAAAATTTGGTATCATTAGAAAGGATTTCTTTCAAAGCGTCTTATTTTTTAATGCCTTGAATGCCTGTTTAGAATTTTTGAAAAATAAATCGAAACTTTGTAAACTAGGCAGGTTAACAGATTCGTCTTTAATCATGCAATATTTCCCGCCCTTGCATCAATTTTGAATTTAACCAAAGAAAAAACTTCAACTATGAAAACACGATTTTTAAAATATTATAAATGTCCATAACTTCCTTACTGTCCAATAAAATGTATCAATATCAAAGGTCAATTGAATAGAATAAAGTCAAAGAATCTTTAATATTTTTGCGTCGACTTAAAATTATGTTGATAAAAGAAGTTTCACTATAACAAACTACTTTTCTATATAATATGAAGTGCTAAACAAAAATTAAATAAATCTTCCGAGAATCCTCAAGTCCGAAATTATTGTTAACATCGGAAAGATTCCTGTGAAAGGGGAAAATTGATTCGAAATTTCGATTTTCGGTTTTTGGAGTTTTCCAAATTCAAGATGGGAAAAAGAGGAAGGACTGTGACCCCTGACTTTATAATAAGTATTTTGGTATCAAATTTGAGTAAAAATAATTATTCAAACCTTGCAATTCATCAAAATATTGTGGCGCTCAGATTTCTTCTGTTCGATTTTATTCTCAACTGAAGTAAGTTGCTTTTGCGCAGCTATAATATCTTTGGCGATTGCTCCAACTTCTCGTCGACTCTTTCCCATTTCTTCATCTTTTGCATCAACTTCCATCTTCTTTGCATTACGTTGCGACTTTAGTTTCTCGATCTCCGTCTCGTCCTTTTCCATCTCTGCTCTTTGATTTGCTTCCGTTTGTTTCGCTGATTCCCATTGATCTTCAGCGTCCTGTACTGCGCGTTCCCACCTCAAAACATTACCTGCAATTTTTTATAGTTTGTGAATTTTTGCTCAGATACAATACATACATCAACATTTTCTACTAAATAAATTAAATTATACACCAATCTTCAATTTTTTAAATTATTGTTACAACTTACTTTCTGTGTCACGCTGCTTTTCGAAATCCAACTGATTGTGGATACGATTACACTGGTTCTCAAATTCCATTCTCTTTTTCGCTCTTTCTTGCTGTGATCTAGAAGTAAAAATGATTAGTCACTGATTTTAATTATTCACTTTTTTTTTGGAGAACCAGAAGTTGTATTTACATCAATTCTCTCTCTTCGTATTGACGGATATTTGAAACCCCAATCGATTCGCAGAAGTTGGCAAATACATCATCCTCGACGGTGTTCTTCTTCTCTTTGATGTTCTCAATCTTCGTATCTCTTTCTGTCATTGTTTTCTCAATCGCTGCAATCTTCGGCTAAATCCAAATAGTGTTAAATATTATATTACTCTAAATACTCAAACCTGAAAAAGATACAGGCAATGGTAATATGTTTGATGCTTACCCCGAACTTCTTCAATTCCTTCTCCAATGCACTCAACTCAGCATCTAATTCCGCGATTTGCTTTTTCTGAAATATAAATAAATTTGATTTAAGTATATAATAATATTACTCAATAACAAGAAAGACATATACCCACGGTAGCGACTAAATCACTTTTGTTGTACTTTAAACGTGTCTCCAAACCTCGAATTTGAGACTCAACGGTGTTCAGTTCAGATTCCTTACGAGATTTTTTCAGCATCTCTCTTAGTTCCTCTGTTAATTTTTCCTAAAAAATAAATATTATATCACTTGAACTTTTTAGAAAATCATAAAGAAATACGGTGATCCCTTATTTACAAAAATAATTACCTTTTGAGATTTCAGTTGCGACATTTGTTTTTCATCCCACCTTTTAGCCTTTTTCGCCAAATCTAAACTACCACCGGAAATAATACCACCCATCTGATAGAAAGTTCCGTCAAGGGCGACACACTAGAAAAATGTGATAAATAAGGTTTTTCATTATAGAGAACAACAAACCTAATCAAATTCGAAAACAATTTTTCTTGAACCTACAGAATATCTAGTGTTATCGTCCATTTCGTATGCGACTTTGTTGGCATCTTCTGGTGTTTCACAAACAAGAGCATTGTTTGTCGCAAAAAGAACAGCCCTGTCGATATCTTTTGGGGAGAAGCGTAGAACGTCGTAAAGCAATTTCACATTCCTTGGTTCTTGGATATTTCTGCGAGGGTTATAATATACAAATTTAGAAATAAAAATATTACATTTATCTACCGTAGAAAAAAAATCATGAACACTTCAAAAGAGCCTGTTAAATCCTTGTTTAATAAACTAAATATATCAAATTCAAGCTCACCGGAGACGTTCTCTCAGAGGCTTTGCTTGAATATAATCTAAGGGCAAAAAGGTTTCCGCATCGAGATACTGCTCCTTTAAATACTGAATGCATTTCCTGGCTGTATGTTCCGTATCAACAACGATGGCTTCCATATATTTTCCAAAAACTTTCGTAATAGCAACGTTGTATCGATTATGTATTGGCTCGCACATGTTTAACATTCGATCATACTGGAAAGAAAACATGAATATAAAATAAATATTAAAAGGGATTTCAGCGACCTAGTAGTCTAACTTCAGGTGAAAAGGTTTTTTTTATATTCCACAAAATTACATTTAAAGGAACTCGAAAGGGGATCCAATTTATTATTAAAATCTTTTTGTTCTATATGGATATCTCTCAAATATTTCACGAAAATGCCCCCTGAAAGCAGTTCTTTCTCTTGAGCGAGTTTTCTATTCACTTTTGTGTTTTTGAATGAAAAGTCTACCAGCATATTTTTGGTTAGGAATAATTATTTTTTTAACCAAAAATTTTATTGTAAACTGAATCAAGCACGTATGAAGCCGAAAGCGAAGCGCGAGGTAAATACATTATCAAGCGCGATGCGCGAGATTCGGATGACGCGCGCCCTGGGCGCGCTGAAACTTGCGAGCCGCGCGCGAAGCGCGCTATGAGAATGTGCCCGCGCGGCGGGCAGATTTTTTTTTGTTTTTTTTTTGTGAAGATTCATCACTTTGGTAAAATGTTCAGATATTCTGTAAACAATTATTCTTCTTGATGGGGAGTTAAACAATATGTTTGAAATTTTGATTTTTTTTCGACTGAGACAACTCGTTTAGTTGTAAATTATTGAACTGTTTTGATTGAGGATTCAAATATTTGTTTTAAAATTTATCTAATATGCTTGAACTTAACTGTTTTCTAATAAAAAATAAAAACCTACTTTGCTGAAATATTAACATGAATTTTTTCTCAAGAATCCATTTTATTCTGTTGATAATCTATTTGTTTGTTGAAAATTTGTTTTTTTGGGTCCGTTAATCAACTATTTGTGTGAAAAACTCAAACACTTGATCGCGAATTAATTTTTCAGGTTTGAAAATTTATCTGCAATGGTTGAAAATGTGACTGTTCCGTTAAAGATTGATTCATTTTGTCCAAGGATTTATCTGTTTTATTACAGAATTCGTATTTTTTGGTTGACTTTAACTTTTTTCCCCTGCTTTACAGCATTTTAGCATATGAAAAATTCATGAATCGTTTAGACAACATTTGAAATTCGTATCATCGTAAGAATCTGTTTCAAGGCGTCTTGTTTTCTATGTTTCGAATCGGGTCAACATTTCAGATTTTAGGTAGTATAGGGGATTTTTCAAATTTAAGGGGAAAAATAGGGTAAAACATGGGACTTGGTAAGGAAATGGACAGACTGTGATCCCTGAATTGCACAATTCTCAATATGAAAACCAGAATCAACAAACTTTTAGGAATGAAAAAATACTCACAACTCCGGGAAAAAGTTTCTTGAAATTCTCCACAAGTTCAGTTCTCTTTTTGGTTCTCGAAACTTCGTGCTTATCTACTTTCGCATTTCCAAGCTGTTCAGAAATATTCTCAAGCTCTTGTTGCAAACTTTGAATCTTGTCTTTGGAGGATCCAAAATCAGTTTGCAAATCAGTTTTCAGTTTCTTCTGTTCCTCAACAGAAGCTTCTGAAGCTTTTATGTGTTCTTCCAATTTCTCAACACGCTTCATAGCTTCGTCTCTCATGTGTCCTTTTTGCTTGATTTTATTTTCTATTTCAGTTTTCTTCCTGCCTTCATTGTCAAGTTTGTCTTGATCCGATTTCTGTTCTCGATTGATGGAATCGAGCATTTGAAGATACCTGGCAGCTTGTTTACCTGCTTCTTCTTTCAAACGATTATATTCGCTTACTTGCTCATCTTCAAGTTGAACATCTCTTCCTTGCATTTGAGACTGGCCAGCAATGCTTGCCTCGTATTCAGCCTTAGCTTCTTCCACCTGGCGAAGTTCTTCCTGCAACTCGCTGATATCATTCTTGTGAGCTCTATCAGCAGTTCTGGCCTGAGCCAAGGATTTACGAGCAGATTCAGCTTTTTTCTTCATGTGAGCAACCTGTTCTTTAGCTTTGATGAAAGTTGGTTTCTTTTTTGTAATCTCAACCTCCATTTCCCTGATGTCTTGTTCAATTTTTGCGAGTTCACGTTGCAGCTTACCAAGTTCTTTCTTCTGCTCTTTCACAACCTCCTCAGCTTTTTCTTTTTTCTTTTCAACCTTTTCCACATCGTGTTGTTTCTTCTTTTGCATGTCCTCCAAGTCCTCAATTTCTTTTTCATTGTGGAACAAACGAAAGAGTTGAAGCTCTACTTGCTTTTCTCCATATTCATCCTTCAATCGCTGATACTTCTCAGCTTCTTCCTTTTCGAGTTTCGCTTCTTTCCTTTCAGCGGCGATTCCTTTCTTCTTTTGATAGGAAAATTGAGTTTCATCCTCAGCGCGCAACATTTCGGTTCTTAGTCTTTCATATTCGGCTTTTAGTGCTCCAGAATTACTGATTTCTTCAAACAAAGCTGTTCTCTCTTTGGGATTTTTCATAGCTATGGATTCTACAGCGCCTTGGAATACAAGAAAGTTTTTAGCCTTCACGTTTATACCGAGCTGTTCCAATTCATTTAGATAGGCTTGACTGGTTACAACACTTCCATTTATACGATGTTCGGAGGAAGAACCATGTACTGAACGCATGAAACTCTTTTCATTACCATCTTCTAGTTGAAAAACTGCAGTCACTGACGCACTGAGAAAAAAAAAGTTTTAGAAATCAGGTCCTTCTCAGGAATTAAATTTATATTCTTTTTTATAGTTTTTAAAAACTAAGTAAGTTTTATCTGCAAGCTTGGATAAGTCGGAGGCTTGGCACATAATTAAATTCCAATATTATTTTTTCACTGTGCAAAATTGGCGAACCTGTTCCGCTTCATTTTAAAAATTATTCAGTTTGGAATTTTATGAAATGAAGGTTATTTTTCAATAGTTTACAATATAAACAATATAAACTGGAGGGGAATATAAACTCAAGTGCAAAATTACAAATTTTCATGTTCACTTCAAAAAAAGTTTTTGTCCTTCTTCTCCTCTCAAATTTCATTATAAAGCTACAATTTTAAGATGGTAAAGTTTACTTAATTATAACATCGTCACCAGGTTCAATTTAAATATGTACTTTGTCTGTTTGAAGCTATTTGAAAGTGTGCTAGAAACGTAATATTTTTGCACCCGTGCACCTTTGAATATTATTTAAAATGGAACATGAAGAATCATTTATCCACTAAAAGGTGCTAATTCAATTAAAAATGAACAACTATTTAAAAAACTTAAAAATCAGAACTCTAAAAAATGTGCCCGCTTTTCCAAACACCCTTCAATTAAAGTCCGTATTAGGCGTGAGGAATTGTCTAAATTCAATTCTGCTTGCATAAAACGCTTTTTCCGAATGCTCGCGTTAGAATCCCAAAAAAAAAACTTTTTAGGCAAAAAGTACTGAAATAAGCTGATTTTTTACTATAAATACATACTTTCTTAAACCATGAGTAGGCCCAGATTGTCTGAAAAAATTTAGTTCTAGCATTTATGAAGTAAAATACTGGAACTGATTTGGTTAGATAACACCTATCTCTATACCCTTAGAGAAATTAATTTTTGATAAATTTCTTAGAAATCAAAATTTTTAAGACTTTAAAAATTACATGGATCTTCAAAAATCTTCTAATAAATTTCGAAATATATAATCAATACAAAAGGAATAAGCAATATTTAATTTATAGTAATGTTATGAGTATTATAGATAGAAAAATTGTTCTCTATATAATTGGTGAAAAGGTGATTGAATCAAAATTAGGCGAAACGCGTTTTTCCGAATTGAAAAAAAAAAATTTCTTGAAACTTCTACATTTTTAAATTTAGTTCGAATATTAGAATTCACTTTTTCTACCTTCCATTTAAATGCCCATACCCAAATTTCGAAAAAGTTGAAAAATGACTAAATGTCGAAGATTTGCATAGAAAGATAAAAAGTCGATTTAAGAAAAAACCCACACTCGTATCATTTTTTTTTATTTGCCCTTCTGTAAATTTTATGTAGGCTAAACAATTCTCGTGGTCAAGTGAATTATTTTCTTCATGAAATCGTACTTTGAAATTTCCTAGGAAGAAACGAAATATACTGAAAATTATTAAGACAAAAGTTTGATAAAAAATTTAGGATGGAAAATTCAATCGTCCTGAAAAACTGTTGATTCCAAATTAAACTTATAGGATGCCTTACTTATATAGGCAGAAACTTTTAAAAGATGAGGGCATGCATAAAAAAAGTGGAGTTTTCAAAAAAAATCTTTCTTATCTCTTTCTTCGAGTTATGAAATAGAGATAAGAAGATTTCCTGGACAACCCTAAATTCTGTACAGTTTCTGCTTATATAAAATAAAATATAATTTTTTGATTTTCTTCGTATACGATGCAAGATATTACAAAAGTTCCACACGTATTGTTTCTAAAAGTTTTGTAGAGTTGCAAGCTTTTAACTCAACATTTTTTGGTACATTTAGTTTTTTTCCTAGAATATTGAAAAAATTCGATTTTTTTTTTAAATTCTCCTGGACATAAAAAATCGTTTAACTCGCATCCAACCAACAGGATGTCTTCCTCATAAAAGGACGAATTGAAAAAGATGGCAAAAGATGAGTGCAGGTTGTTTTTTGAAATCGGCTTTAAAAAAAAATCGTCAACACTTTGCTACTTTTCAAATGCTCAACAAATTTTCGACAAACGTCGAAAGATGACGGTGAAACTCACTAGAACCAGAAAAGAATGTACTTTTCGAAAAATAGACGTCAAAATTCAAATGCTGGTAACTACGTGAAATTTCTTCTTTTCTCTTAATTTTTAAAAGTAAAAGAAGCCTAATTTCTTCTAAAAAACAACATATCCCATTGCCAAGAGATGCCTGATTTTGAATCCATTTGATCAATAATAGTTCTGTTTTGGAACATTTGAGGAATGGAAATTCAATTATTGAATTATTGTCAAAAACAAAAGGTATAATTTTCAGAATAAAACGTTCAGTAATATTCAGCATCAAATTATGAGTCTTCTAAAACTCGAATATGTCTAAATTAAAATAAAATATATATCGTGAAGGATTTTCATACTATCACACTTTTTTAGTTCTATTTGAAATATCTATATAACTTGAAAGGTTTCCATTTTAAATTCAAGCTTTTGAAATAGAATAATTCGAAATTCAAAATTGTAATCTCAACGCTTTTATATCAAAATAACAAATTCTAATCTTTTTAATTTAACAAGGTTCAGGAACTAATTTGAAAAGTCCTAAACTCATATGATTTGTAAGGAGGTTTGTTCATTCTAAAAATTGTCACATGTAACACAGTGTAACATAACCAATTCCCAGAAAAGTAATATTACCTTCGTGCAACTGGCATTCCAATGGACGCTCCATGGATAAGTTCGCCAAACCGTTTTACTCGTAAACTGCTTGTTTTTTCACCCATAACGAAACTGATGGCATCCATGAAATTGGATTTTCCTAGAAAACAAAAATTCCATCAGAAAATGCGCAACTTTTTCTCAAAATTAGAAGACACTCCAATAGAAATACAGAACTTGAAAGATAACTTACCAGATCCATTTGGGCCAACAACGGCCGTAAACGGCTTCAGAGGACCAATTATGAGTTTTCCTTTGTAGGATTTGAAGTTATCAACTTCTATGTGCTTCAAAACCGCAGGCATCGTTAAATGATGCCTAAAAAATCACAAAACAGAAAAAAATTACTCTATTCGCGCCATAAACTCATAAAATCCGAACACATTAAACAAGCACAAACGTCACTTTGGCATGCTTTGAAATTTGGATTGCTTTCGGAGCATCCATCATCTGGAAGCTTTGGCCCAGTTTGGTCTTTGCTTTGGATAATTTGGATTGTGGTTATTTACCAGTTTTACGTTCTACCAGAAAATTACCGTTACACAGAATATTGATCCACTGTCGGTAACTCTCGGCCTTTCTGGGTAACAGTTCCGCAAATTTACTTAAAGCGGGAATTTCAAACTTTCGTTACGACACTAACCGTAATAAATTGCTTTCAATATTGTTCATACAAACATTGCATTAATAAATTCATTTTAGCTGTGATATACAAAACTGATAATTATTTTATTTATATGACTGTACAATCCAATCATCAGAGATGCAACATTTCTTCTGCAAATCTGAGAACGCACAAGAACCGAAAACGATCAAAGCCGGTTTCTCGTATCGCGTCTCGCCATCAATTTCTCTCTGTCTCACGCATGTGACGTCATTGGTGAAACTGCGATTTATTTATAAATTTTTCACCGCTTCTTGAACTTTGAACTTATCTGGTACTTGTGCATCGCGTGGAAAAATCATCATTGTCACCGGTACATATTTTACCTATAAATAGTTATATTAAAATCATGAATGTTATGAATGTCTTTTTCATGCCAGAAACATTTATTGATATAACCTCAAATCTGTTTTCGCTATTCTTGGTTCTTATTGATAAACCTGGTATGGAAACGTGTGCTACTTTTATTTGATAGGTGTGTTAGAACAAATCTTCAATTTGACACTTACAGTTAGTCAATGCGGTTTCCAGTTATATATACTGTATATTTAACAAAACGACAAAAAGCTAAGTACACGTCAGTTTCAAGATTAGGTCGCCACAGTGAGTGTTCGGTTTTATCCCAATCTATACACGATTTAAGTAAAGCCGTAAGTATAACCGTTTAGAAGTAATTTCATGTGTAACTTTAACTTAGTTATTTTAGTTTCAGTGTAATACAATAAATTTCGTCTTCAAGCTTTGTCAAGTATAAGGAATTTTCGAGATTTATTCATGAATTTGAACAATACTGTCTATTTTTCATTTGAAATACCCAGTCTAAAATTTACGAATTATTTCAATTCATATTCTAATTTTTTAACTTTTCCTGAAAGAGGATATTAAAATAGCATTCTCATCATTTTTTCATTCGTCTAACGCATGTGCTTCATCTCTTGAGTATAGACGAAAAACTAAAAAACGGATGTTGATTTCTGCGGGTTTCGGATGAACATACTAGTTGATGAATAGAAAATCACTACTATTTACGTTCGAAGTCCTTAAAGATATCTTCAAATAACATCTTCCCTTCAATACGAGGTGGAAAATTCAGTAAAAAGATTGTGAAATGTGTCAAGGAATTTTGTACGTTTTCACAATGGTCGTGTCATCTTGAGCTTATGTCATCAAATTTGATATTACCTCCATCAGTATCAACTCGTTTTGTCGATTTTATTGCAGGTTTTATGCAAGTAATTTTTTGCTCTTCTGCACATATTTCATTACAGTTTTTGCGGAATTACTAATATTTTTTTAAAACTGCTATCTACAAAAAGTCCGGGAAATGACGCAGAGTTTTTTAAAAAACCGGGAACTTTTCAAATGTGTTTCTACTTTTCCAATAAATATCTTCTCACCATCGAAAAGAAAACTTTGGGGTTGTGTTCAGTGTTACAAATAATCGCCGTGAAAACATTTGAGAGTGAAAACTTCATTTTTAGATATTTTATTAATATGAATCTAATTTATATAATTAATTATTAATAATTGTCACAATTAAGTTTTAATTCAGGAATACCATGAATGCAAAATGTTGAAAGTAAAAAGTATAAATTCACAAAATAGAGCAAAATGGTTCACAAAAACCAATAATAAATCCAACCAATTTTAGTTCAAAGTTCATTTTTCTTTAATCAAAAAGTGTGCTATTATATTTGTGGTTCAGAATTCATCTCTTTTATTTAAAAATTCTATTACTTAGTTAGAAAATTCAACTCTTTTGCAGACAATGAAACTGTTCTGTTGGAAAGTAATCTTTTGGTAGAAAAGTTATCTTTTTGGGTTAAAAATTCAACTGTTGTGTTGAACATTTGTCTCTTTTTGGATAGAAAATCCGTTCTTTTGGATTAGAAAAATCATTCTTGCAGGTTAAAAATTGATTCTCCTTAAATTAAAACTCGACTATCATATTTTTGGTAAAAAATTGGTAATTTTCTGGTAGAAAACTCATATTTTATTGTTGAAAGTTAATTATGTTCGATTGGAAATCCTACTATCATTTTTTTTAAACCAGAATTCATCTCTTTTGGTTAAAAATTCTAATTTCGGGTGGAAATTTCTATAATTTTGTTTAAAAAAAAAAAACAACATTCCTTCCGTTGAAAAATTATCTTCCTTTTATTGAAAGTCGATTCTTGGGTTATTCAATTTGATTTTCCCGAATTAGGTTTCGACCTAATTTTCGTCGATATTGATACTGAACTCTAATGAACTTCAATGTTTTCTAAACATATTTATTATTATAGAATGAGAAAAACTGAAATTCGGCAATATCAAATCAAATTTATCGAAATCGGACGTATTTAACAGTCTTTAAACTTTTACGTAACGTCAGCACAATGAGCGAAAGTGAGTTTAATATGAAATAATCGACCGAAATGTTATTTTTAGAATCAGAAACCAAAACATAACCACATTTCGACACTTGCGAAGCATTAATAACATCACAGTTCACAATTAAAACTCACCTTTTAAGGTTTTTTATTTATTAAAATAGTTTGAGTTTGAAAACTCAAATTCTCCAGTTACAGATCCTTTTTTTTAGTATAAAACACTTATGCTTGGTTAAAAATGTTTTTTTTTCAACTAAAAATGTTACTGTTCCATTTTTGGTTGAATATGATTATTTTTTTACTTTGAAATTCGACTATTCCGTTAAAACATTATATTTTTTCTTAGAAAATGATACTTTCTATTTGGAAATTAATTTTCTTGTTTGAATATTCACTTTCATGGTTGGAAATTGAAGTTCTCCAATAAGATATTTATCTTTTTAGTTGTAAATTCATCTTTTTGTTTCGAAATTTATCTGTACTGGTTGAAGATTCATAATACTATTTGAAAATTCATCACATTAGTTAAAAAATGAACTATTTTGTTGTTGTAAATTGATTTTTTTTATTGTAAGTTGAACTGTTTCAATTTTTGTAAAAAAATGATATTTTTTTGGTGAGAATTAGATTATTTTTTTCGAAATTGATTTATTTTGCATTTTTTGATGCATTGTATTAAAAGATGTTTAAATTGAACATCATGAATAAGACCTAGCGTGTGATTTTGCGACAAATATAAATATGTTACTTCTAGTTGACCGGGAAAATTGAAAAAATTGACCTTGAAGAACCGGGATTTTGAAATCGTCCGTCGAATCGCCACCCTGAGTTGGTCAAGTATTCCTTGATGTTATGAAAAAAGACTGTCGAATCTTAAAGAAAATTTCATTTTCCAGAAAAGTTGTAAAGAAAATCATCCAAAATGAGTTTGCAATGGACGTTGATCGCGTCCTTTCTCTACGTGGAGATTTTCGTAGTTCTCTTGCTGGTCCTACCAGTAGCTTCTCCAAGAAGATGGCAAAAACTCTTCAGATCGCGATTCCTTCAGAGCCTAAGCAGCCAAGCCTCCATGTACTTCCTTGTCTTGCTCGCAATTCTAGTCCTCTTTCTATTAGATGCTATTCGAGAAATGAGGAAGTACTCTAACACCGATTCTGCAGACCATGCTCATGCTCACTTGGACGCCGAGATGCAAGGTACAGTAGTTTTTTATCAAAAAACAAATTAGAATCCAAAAGATAACTTTTTATCTCGGAGGGTGTGCTGGTGTTCCCAATGAATCTTATTTGGGATTTGAAGCTTCTCGAGTTTGCCTACCAAGCTATTTGAAATTAAAAGAAAAAACCTAACGATAAAATTTGGACAACGAGCTCTTGAATATGTCTCTTCAAATTGAAAGCAACTCCTCTTTTCCAAACAGGATTCGGAGCTTGCCTTCTTTTTCTTTCCTTCTTTTTTAAATTTGAATAGACATTTGAAAATGTGTTGTCCAAATTTCATCGTTAGATTCTAGTTTTTTATTTTTTATTTTTTATTTTTTTTATTTTTTTTTATATTTTTTTATATATTTTTTTTATTTCAAGAATTCCGTGGATAAATTTAAATGTTGAACGTTAAGCATGAATCAAAATTTTCAATTATTCTGGAATTAATTTCTTGAATTTCAATCTCTATATTATTCATTTTCAGGAAACATGAGATTGTTCCGAGCTCAGAGGAATTTCTACATCTCCGGCTTTGCTCTTTTCTTGAGTCTCGTGATCCGACGTCTCGTGATTTTGATTTCCGCACAAGCTACTTTGTTGGCCCAGAGCGAAGCCGCCATGAGGCAGGCTCAGTCAGCAACCTCCACGGCGAAAAGTCTTTTGTCTCAAAAAACAACTGGAGAAAGCGCTCAGAACGAATCCAACGAAGCTTACGACAAGGCAGTATCCGAACTCAAGACTCAGATCAAAGAACTGAAATCAAAGAATATCGACCTCGAGAACGAATTAACCAAGGAAAAGAAGGACAAAACCGCGATAAAATCCCAAGCCGACTCTCTCGCGAAAGAATATGACCGTTTGAATGAAGAGCATTCGAAAATGCTCCAGTCAGGCGGCGACAAGAAGAGCGACTAATTTCATTTTTAACCTTCCCTTTTCACTAATTCCACTGGTATTTTATTTTGTTTGATTATCGAACGGTTTTTATGGATACTTTTGGTTATACTTTGCTTTTAAGGCCTTTTGCATTGTATAGTTTTGTTATACTTTTAGATTAGTACTGGTAATCATCCCTATTTATATCGGTTGCGCGAGTAGTGTATATAAATATTAAATCTCCATTACAATTTACGATACGTACTGCTAGAATATGTCATATTTATCAAATGTTTGCGAAATTAGCCGTATTATAGTGCCGATTTTGTACCTCTTAATTAAAAAAATAATCATCTCTTCGAAATGCATTTTATAAGTCGATTCCCAGGTATTTAAAGTTCACCTACATTCTGATTGAATAATGGTCATGTCTGCGAACCGAAACAGAAATAGTCCCTTCCGAAAATTTGCATCTTAGAATAGAATATAGCCTCAAGAACTTGGTGTTGCTGAGAAATTTGTGAACAATGGAGATTTAATGCTAAAATTAAGGCGGGTTTTATGTTAAGATTAAAGGAACTTTAATGCTAACATAGAAAAGGAAGTAAATGACTTTTTAATCTCAAATCACACCATCGAAAAAGGCTTAATGATAATTAACTGCGACCTGCTTTTTCTATTGCACAGATAACTGTGAGAAATTGGGCATTGAATATTAACATTCTAGGAGATTTTGGTTAATATGAGAAATATTTTATTCACTTAAAAGTAAGGAAATATGTCTGATCGTATGTTATGCAAATCATGTGGGTTTGATCGCGGTATTTATGACTATCCAAGAAATCGCATTTGAATTTGATTCTGGTCCAACTGCTGTGCCTCTTTCAGAAAAATCTAAAGGACAGATTCAAAATTATTCTTCTGATTGTAAAGTAAATTCTCTTACTATTTAGGAGTGTGAGACTATTTTTATAGGTCTAAAATTATCTAGAAAAAACAGCTTTGCAGTCAGATGCTTGATTTTAATTTCATTTTTTTTCACATTTTTTCAAACGCAAAATTCGAACAGGAAATTGTAGGAAATACATAAGAGTTGAGAAAAATGTGTATCTATTAGGAGAACTGAAAACAACATTCGAAGTAACTGCTAATTATGTACTCATTTAATTTGAAATATACTTGGTAACACTAGAAACGATATGTTTTCTGCTTAATTTCTTGATTCAATTTTTAAATCAGCCATTTTAGATTTTATAAGGATCACTTTATTGACTCCGATCGAAACCGAATTGCGAAATTAGTTTAAATATTTGCATTCATTCTTGTTTAAAGAAATTTGGCACACCAGCATCCTCAGACATTCACCGGAATATTATTATTATTATTATAACATACTGTCTCGTTCCAAAAAATATGCATGTACAGAGAAAACTAAAAAATAATGGTTTGTCTCTAAACTCATGATGTTTTCCTTTGAATTGAAAAAATACTTTCTAAAACGATAAACGATATTTCTGCTTTATTTGTATCATTTACAAGACTCTTCAATCGGGAGAAATATTTATAACCAGTAGATTCGTAACAGATTTATTACAGATTTCTGAACGTCGTATTCAGTGGATGCAATATTCGTCCACTGAAAGTTTGGATCGAAATAAATATATAATTTCACCTCAATTTGCATTGGAGAAATTTAAGATTTTATTAACTTCGTTGCGATTTCGGTGGAGGAATATATAATGGCGTTAGAAGAACTAAATTCAAATAATGGTTTACTAGCACCGAGCTGTGAGAATCCGGATACGGCATTGATCCACACAGGATGCAAATTCCTCAACCAGAGAAGAACATTTTAAAGCCTGTTTGGGATGATCTTGATAGCATTTGGCTATCTTTTGACTGTTTTCGATACAAGGCGTGAGAACATCACCGCATCCATTTTTCTTATCTGTGGAAAAAACATAAAAATATTTGTGAAAAATCATTCCAAACTGTAGATTCAAAAAACAGTAAAGGGTCAAACGAATCATTCAAAAACATTGTTTTAAAAACCATTCAGAATTAGATCACAATTATTTACTTCAAATAATTTTAGAACTTATAAGGTCTTCATTCATCTGCAGGGTGGCGACTTGACCGGGAAACCGGGAATTTTATTGACCGGGAAACCGTGAATTTTATTGACCAGGAAGAAGCCGGGGATTCAATTTAAAAACCAGGAATTTTTTGACTGAACTTAGACTATTGAAAATTCTACCGAAAAAATACGAGAAATGATTACTTTCTTTTTATGAATCAAAAAGATATCTCATCATTTGATTTAAAGAATGTAACGTTCCTTTAATGTGATTATCAAAAGATTTGAATACGTCTATACTTCATGAGCGGAAGAATTTTAATTTTTTTCATTATGAGAAAAACGTTGTGCAAATTTGTTGCTCTGTGTGATTTGTTTAGCTGACTTAAATTTGATAATCAAATTAATAGTAAGCCAAACATACAGAAAGAATTATTGTCTAAATTTTTTTAAAAGAATGTTTTTATCACGTTTTATTCACTTTTCCTTATTCATCTGACTTAGAACAGCGAATTTCAGAAAATAATTATAGTGTTTATTTTAGGACAGGGAGTTTAGGGGAGAACTAAAATTTCATTTGGAACAGGGAATTTTTCACATGGAACGGGAACTTTTCAAACTAATTATAATTCGGATTTAGAAGAGAGGACTTGAATAAAATCGTTCCTCCCTCTCAAAATTCGTCACAATTTTCCCTTTTCTCAATTTTAAAAGAAGAAAGTACTTCAAGCAATTTTTAGAGTAGAAGTAGTATTCTGAAGAAGAAATATTTCTGAATTATGATAGGAAACTTCTTTACTTTGTTCATTGCCATGCATGCTCTTTGAGTTGAAAAATCAATTGCTTGTTTAAAATTTAAACTTGTTTGCTGAGTTAAATTTTTATGCTAAAGTTGCATTATTTCGATTCAAAATCCACCTCTAGTTGAAATTGTAACTACTTTGTTAAAAATCAGTTCACATTTTTTTGGTGGAAATTCAAGTATTAAGTTAAACATTGATTTTTGAATTTGAAAATTAAACTATTGTTGTCAAAAATTAATCTTTTTGCTTATAATACATCTATTCATTTGAAGGTTCATAATTATACCTGAAAATTCATCAGTTTAGTTGAAAATCGATTTCTTCAACTGAAAATTAAACTGTTTCATTTTTAGTGGAAAGTTGATCTTTTCTAGTTCAATATTCGACAATTCAGTGAAAATTCGTCTTTTTTAATTGATTTTCTGGTAGAAAATTATCTTTTTTTTTTTTGAAGTTAATATTCTCCTTAAAAAATTTTTCTTTACGGTTAACAATTCCAGTTATACAGTCAAACATTTTTAATTTTAATCGAACATTCATTTAGTTGAAAACTCTTATGTTTGTTTTAAAATTAATTCTTCGAGCCAAAAATGTCACTACTCCATTTTTGTTTGAAAATTTTTATTTTCGTAGTTCAAATTTCAACCAATTCGTTTGAAAATTGTATTTTCTGATTGAATACCAATTTTTTTTTTCAAAAATTGAACTATTCTAGTTAAAAGTTCATCATTTCAGTTGAAAATACGTCTTTCTGATTTAAAATTCAACTACTTTAATTCAATATCTGAAATTTGATTTGATTCTTCATCCTTTTGTATAAAAATGTAATAATTTGTTTGAAAGTTAGTTTTTTCTTGTTTGTTGGAAGTTCTTTTTTTTTCCTTATAAATTTTTCTTTGTAACTGAAAATTTTACTTATTCCAATGTAAAATTCCATAGTTTTAGTTGAAAATTCAATTGTTCAGTTAACCATCCATTTTTTTCAATTGAAAATTTGATTATTCAAATTTCCGTTGAAAATTTCTCTTTTTTACCAAGAGTTATTTTATCTTCTTGAAAACTCAATCAATTCAGTTGAAGATTCTTTGTTCTAATCTAAAACTCATATGCTTGGTTTCAAATTGGTTTTTTAAACTAAAAATTTTAGGGTTCCATTTGTGGCTGGAAAAAGTTTTTTTTTTGAGTTCGAGATTCGACTATTTTGTTGAGAAATGGAAAAATGGAGTATTTGGTAGGAAATCCGTTTTTTTTTTGTTACCGTAAATTATTTTTTTTTATTATAAGTTTAACTGTTCCAATTTTCGTAGAAGAAATGATATTTTTCTGTCGAAAATTGAAATATTCTTTTAAAAATTGATTTTATTTTTCAATTTTTGATCTGTCGTGTTGAAGGATGTTTAGAATGAACGTCATGAATAAAAACACATGTTTGCGTTTTGCTATAAATATAAATATTTCACTTCAAGCTGACCAGGAATTTGAAATCGTCCGCCGAATCGCCACCCTGATCTGAGGGTAGGTATTTCTTCCTGTCATCGTTTAAATCTGATTTTCCTTTCAAATTACTAAAAGAGAGCCATAACTTACTTCAATAAATAAAACATAAATCTGGGAGTGATGATGATCCAAACCTTATGCATAAAGATTTCAGGGACCTATAGACTTGAAACTTATCCAATAAATTTATATTATTTTCACACTAATAACTAAAGTTTTCTATTCTTTATAATATGAGTAAAATATTTAATGATCTAAAAATATTTTTCAAGTATTTATAGTTGGAAGACAAATCAGTTTTTGCACTGTCTGTTATAGTTTAAGACAGTTTTGCATTCACTTTAGTTTTTTAAATAGTAGATAGCAATTATCTAAATAAATAGATTTTGCAGAAAGTTAATTATTTGAAAATTTAGGATAACCAATTTTCGAATGGCATGGAAGATCTTCAAATTTAAATCTAACCACGGAATTAAATGTCCATCAAAGCTTCAAACAAATATTTGGTTAATCTCGCAAAATGAAAGGAAAGCACTAAAATATATTATGTTTTTCAAGCAATGGATCCAAAGGGAAATTATTTAATGGATAATAAAAAACACTCGAATGCCAGGACATTTTTTCAGAGTGCCTACCAGACCGCTAATTTTGAATTCCTGGCGTTTTTCCGTCTTTCTCCCAATCATTTTTCCATTTTGCGGTCGGATAAAAATTATACTTTTTTTGAAAATTTCATGTCGTGACTCAAGATTAAAATTTGTTTTAAAAATTCCTTCTAGATCTGGATGATATTTTTTCCAAATTTCTATGATTCAAGTTAAATTCCTTGTAAGTTCAATTGTTAGTTCAATTCTTTTTCAATTTACTGAAGGGGAGCAAGTGGCATTTAGTGAATATGCAGACAGAGTGCCGGGGGAGGGGGACAAAAACTTTCCCACAGGGCAATTAACACAGCTACACTCAGATTTTTGGGATTAAATAACTTACAGTCGGGAATCAAGAAGGGATTATCTACTAATAGACAATTGATGGACCATTATTATTCAGGGTGGCGATTCGGCGGACGATTTCAAATTCCCGGTTCTTCCCGGTCATGTTTTTCAATTTTCCCATATTTATATTTGTCGCAAAACGCAAACATTTATTTTTATTCCTGACGTTCATTCTAAACATCCTTTAACACAATAGATCAAACATTGCAAAATAAATCAATTTTAAAAAGAATAATCTAATTTTCAACAAAAAAGATCATTTTTTTACAAAAATTGAAACAGTTAAACTTATAATTGAAAAAATCAATTAACGATAACGCAAAAAACATATTTCCAAGAAAATAGTTCATTTTCAACCAATGTAATGAATTTCCAAATAACATTATGAATCTTCAACCAGAACAGTTAAATTTCAAAACAAGAAGATGAATTTACAACTAAAAAGATGAATATTTAACTGGAGCACCTCGTAAGAATTTATGAAGAAGAATATTAACTAAAAAATGAATTTTCATCTAAAAACTATGAGATTTTCAATTGGAATAGGTTAAATTTCCGGTTAAAAAATTACTTATAATAAAAAAAAACCTATCTTCAACAAAAAAAAAACTAACTCGACCAACAAAAAAGACTCACTTCCAAACAGATTATTCCATTTGTACACAAAATGACGAACAATCAAATGAAATTGTAAATTTTCAACTGAAGTAGTTGAATTGTGAACCAGAAAGACGAATTTTGAACTGGATTGTTTGAAAAAAAATAAGTTTACAATAAAATGGTTCAAACTTAGGCTATAAAAATAGAAATTTTCGTGAAAAAATGGAATAGTTATATTTTTTGATTAAAAAATGAATTTTAAACCAAAGATAAGTTTTCAACTAGATGAATGTTCGACTAGAAAGAAAAATGTTTAACTGCATAACTTAAATTGTTAACCGTAAAGAACAAAAAGATCATTTTCTGCAAAAAATCGATTTTTCAACAAAATATGTGAAGTTTTAACGAGATAATTGAATTTTTAATTCAAAAAGACGAATTTTCACCGAAATGTCGAATTTTGAACTGGAAAAGATCAATTTCTCACTAAAAATGAAACAGTTAAATTTTTTTTTTAAGAAATTGATTTTCAACCAAACTGATGTCCTCAGGTATCATGATGAATCTTCAAATGAATAATAGATGTATTTTAAGCAAAAATATGAATTTTTCAACATAAATATTAATATTGTACAAAAAAGGCAAATCTCCCACGAAGTACATAAATTCTCAAAGAAATAGTTTAATTTTCACATTCAAAAATCAATGTTCAACTAAATAGTTGAATTTTCAACAGGAAAATATGAATTCATTTTTAACAAAGTAGTTACAATTTCAACAAGAGTAAAATTTTGAATCGAAATAATAAAAATTTAACAAGAAAATTTGATTTTCAACAAACAAGTGTAAATTTTAAACAAGTAGTTGATTTTTCAACACAAAAGAGATGAATTTGCAATGAAAAATGTAAACATGCTTTCTATCATAATTCAGGGATATTGATTCTTCGGAATGCTACTTCTACTCTAAAGACTGCTTGAAGTACTTTATTTATTCAAAATTAGGAAGAGGAAAATTTTTAATTGCCACGAATTTTGGATTGGAGGAACGATTTTTTGGAATTCCCATAATTATTTCCTGAAATTCCCTGTCCCAAGTCAGATAAATCAGGGAAAGCAAATAAAACGTGATCAACAAATTTTTTTGAAAAAAGAAAGATAATTATTCTTTCTGTAGGTTTAAGCTATCATCAATTCGATTATCAAATTTGAGTCAGCTAAAAAAATCTCACAGAGCAACGAATTTGCAAAACGCTTTTCTTATAATGGAAAAAGAAGAAATTCTTCCTCCCATGACTTATAGATATATTTAAATATTTTGAGAATCAGATTAAAGGAGCGTTACATTCTTTGAATAAAAAAATAAGATATCTTTCTGATTCATAAGAAGAGAGGGGTCATTTCTCGTATTTTTTCGGTAGAATTTTTAATAGTCTAGGTTGAGTCAAATAAATTCCACGGTTTCTAATTATATTCCCGGTCATTTCCCGGTCAAGTCGCCACCCTGCTATTGCTAATTAGGCACTCGTTATTTTTTAGCAAGGTAATATGGATAAAATGCGGAAGAATCATCTCTCCTTCAGGACTAGTTTAATAACAAACTAAGAAACAGAGTTATCCGTACTAAGAACATGTATTTGCAAAATCAAAGGTCATTAAATTTGTTCAAATCTTACGAATAGGCGGACTTAAGACAGATTTAGGCACTCCAGTGTGAGCGGAATCTAAAAGAGATCATATTTTTGTAAAGTAATTACTATTCTACGCTTTTGGGGTAGGTAAATTAGAATCTGAAGTCCAAAAGTAAATATTGAAAAAGGTGGATCCATGTTAAATTAGTGTCAAAAATATCAGTTTTTCGAATTCTCTTGATAATTTCGTACCAGCACTTACACTACCGGTCAGAATTATGCAACGACCTCTTTTTTGATGATTAATTACGTTCTACTAATTTCAATTCTTTCAAAGCTAAAACTTTTCCTCTATAAAAGGACGAGAGCTCTCGAGATTCTAGAATGAGTCTAAGATAAAGGAAATTCGTCCGTATTCTACGTACATATTAAAACAAATAGTGAAAACTTCAATTTTTACTCAATTTTCAAATAACATACGAATTAATCAACATTTTCTTAAAATATTGGGATTGTTTCAAACCTATATTTCCAAGGTGTTTCAAAAATTTATGAACATACATTTTAAATAATTTTCTAGCGTAGTGCACGTTTGAAAACATTTTTATCTGAATAAAAAATTTATATATTTATATCTTATCTTATCTATATATATTCAAACTTCAACTTTTACAACAGGCAAGAAAAAAAGTGTACATTCGTGGACCGGATTCATTTCAAATCGGACAAGCTGCGCTAGCGCAAGTCACAGAATTGTTTCTACCTGAAGTATGTTGTTTTTTGAAGGATTTTAGACGAAACGCATTTCATCGATTTGAAACAGAAGGAAAATTCTAAATATCTACAATCGTTCAGATACTGCAACACTTTTCGATGAAATCTTGATGAACGTCACCAGCCTTTAAAACTTGGGATACTCCTTTGTCCAAGAAAAATTTCCATCAATTCGTTGAAGTATGTGTCGTCTAAAATCCTCTGAAAAACAGCATATTTTAAATGGAAACGATTCTGTCACTAACCCTACACAGCCTGCACGATTCAAAATGAATTCGGCCTATAATCTTGTACTGAGAAGTTGCTGCACGTTAGTAGAAATCAACCTTCAAAATGAGTTCGAAAGCATTAGAAAATCCAAAGTCTCTCGTTGTACCATATTTCGGAATATTAGTCAAACAAGTTTCAGAAGTTAAGCTAGTCGTCCCGAATTTCCAGGACGACTAACTAGTCCATTCCCTTTCATAGCTGCACGAATCTTTCGGAACGTCCAGACCCAGCCTAAAAAATGTCGGTTATTTTAAACGTTATTAGAATTCTTCTTGAAAAATAGTCGAATCAGATTCATCCTAGGCTAATTTTGTACAGAAATTCAAGAGCTTTCAATTTGTAAAATTTAACAGGTAAAACTTCCCAAAATTCTGAAATAAATAAAACTAGTCGTCACAAAACAGGTGAATTCACAATTCTGACCGGTAATGTACGCGTTATGAAAAAATTCTAAATTTATACCGAAATCCTCATGTATGGGGTCGCCAATGAATTATGTTACCAATTCCAGAGGGAAAGGTGGTCACAAAATAAATCTACAATTTGAAATAGGGATGGGGGGAAGAGCTGCAGTAGAAATGAAGTTAAGAATGTGTTTCGAGCTGAATTTTTTTTTTTTTTTTGTTTAATGGGAATTGAACTATTTTGTTGAGAATTCATATATTTTGCAGATGATTCTTCTTTTTTGGTAGGAAATCAATAATTTTGGGCAAAAATAGGTAGAAATTGGTAACACAGTTTATGGACAAACCCTAACTCCAAGCGGCGGCGTTGAGTTTCTCTAATTTCCTTCAGGTAACTCGTTGGACATAGCCGTGTTCCTCTAAGACTCTTCAAGGGATCTAATATTGTATGGACTAGCTCTGACTTCTATCTTTCAAATATAAATCGCGAAATACGTATAATATTTTAAAGATAGGGAGAAAAATGATACAAATATGTCATTTTAAAATATGCATGCAGCTTAATAGTTTAAGTTATAGATTTAATTTTCTATAATGTTGGTGAAAAATTAATCGATTTCGGTTAAAGCTTAATTTTTTATAATAAAAATTCAACTATTTAATTGAAAATTCATCTGTCCCGTAGAAAATAAATCATCTTGGTTAAAATTTAAACTTCAACTTCCGAAAATTGATCTATTCCTTTGAAAATTCAAAAATTTTGGTCGCAAAGTCATCTTGTGGTTAAAATGTACTGCTTTAGATTCAGAATTCAAACATCGACTGTTACATCTTTTGTTGAAATTAGTGGTTACTTTTTGTTGAAAATTGATTTTTTTTACTGATAACTTATATATTTTCTTGAAAATTTTACTCCTTCGGTTATAAATCCATCAATTTCGGTGAAATTCGACCTTTTTGTTAGAAATTATTCGGTTTTAGTTGAGGATCTAACTTTTTTGTTGAATACAACTTGTTTTGATTTAGAATTAAAATCGCTGAAAAAAATTAGCTTCGGAATTTTCTATTGAGAATTCAACTCTCTCGTTTGGAAATATAATATTCACTTTTTTAAAGACAATTTTTCGGTCAAAGATTCAGTATTGAAATTGAAAGTATCCCCAAAAGATATTAAATAATCCTTTTTAATCAAAAGCGCAACATTCTGGTAAAAATGTATTTGGCCTTATTAGGGGATTCACTTATTTTGTTCGAAATTTATATCTTACGGTTGATTGATCAAGATTTTAAATTTATATCTTTCCTGGTTAAAAATTCAAGAACTGGATTGAAAGTGCAACCATTTTGCTCAGAATTAATTTTTCCATTTAAGATACAACATTTTAGTTGAAAATTAATATTTTCACTCCAAAATGTAACTATTTTAATGAAAATTCGCATTTTTAGTAGAATACTATTCATCTTGATTGAAAATTTAACTTTCGAAAGTTTTGAATTTTATTCTATAGTTCAGAATTACATTATGTAAACAAAGACATTCCTTCTGATAAAAAATTAATCTTTTCAGTTGAAGTATCAAATATTTTATTTCTTGTTGAGAATTCATCCTTTCTGGGTGGAAATAGCACTTTATTGTACCGCGAAAAGCGGCGGGTAATTAAAGTGCGCTTTCTTCGAAAATTTCAGATAATAATAAAATTTAATTTTATTGAATTATTTTTATTTTATTTATTTTTTATTCATACCTCTTCGATTTTTATTATTATTTTTCTCATTTTTTTTAGGTTTCTACCGCACCTGGAAAACCGGGAATTCTCAGGGAATGAAGCTTGTACAATTTTTCGTATGTAATTGTAAACATAAGACATAAAAAATAAGGCTTGACGTATTTTGGTATAAACTCTTGAAGCTAAATGACATGCAAAATTATATGAATTAATTTGACTTGATGAGAAAAGTTATGATTTTATCTCATAGAAATGCAGCATTAGAACCAAGTTTCTCAGTGACTAAAAATTGCTTGGTTGAAAATCAAAAAGAAAATTCTCTGGTTGCTCAGCATGTCATATATGTGACGCCATTCGTGTAATGGCGAAACCGTTACACGAGTTTGTTATTGATAAAAATTTATTACAAAAGTGAGAATTTCATCTTCAGCTTTCAAAAAAGCAACGACTGAAAATAAAAAGCAGTTATAAAAAACCGTTGAAGCAATTTGAATGATAGGTAATAAAATATTATCGTTCGTTATTTTCATAAACTATTCCATATTAAAATCGTATTTACTATATCTTTAAAAATGGAAACTATTTGAAATGCTTATTATTTTTGATAAGTCGCAAAAATGATCAAAGTTTGAGATAATTTATTATGCGTGATAAGTATTTAATATTTATTGTCCTACAATTTGTTCAAAGTGTTTATGAAGTTTTATTTAATAAGAAAATTGGTAAAAAATGTATTTAATGGCATAAGTTATACCTGGGAAAAAGCGAAAATTCATTAATCCAAAATTCAAGATAAAATCTCAAAATTTTCCATTCTTTGAACGTTTTTTTTACATGCAAATTGAACGTATGACCGAAATAATTTCGTTTTCTTCTTTTTTATGAGAAAACTTCTTCATATAGTGAAAATTCACCCTGGAAAAAGTAGAATTTTCAGGAAATTCATTTTCAAAAATATGGTAAACACCCTGAATTATTGATTCATTTTAGAAGTACTTTTAATTCTTATTCGTTTTAAAAGTACGTTTGGAAGATAAAACAGAAAAGATCAAATCCTCGAGTAAGATTAGAAGAACACGGCAGTAGGCTTCGGTGACCTTTTTTCGGACCAGGAATTAGAGGCAGGGTAATAAGAGGAACTCTACTACGCCCAATCCAAGCTTATTTCCAGCGGAGGAGTTCCGCCGAAAATCTTCAAAAATAAAAATATGAAAAATAATAGATATAAAAATGTTTACTCTCTTTCCTTTATGAAACACAAAAGGAAGAGCATTATCATTATTATTATTTAAAATAAATTATATAAATTTACCATCGGTGAACTCGGCAACGGCCTTCTTGTATTCGCTCTCCAGGATGTTATTAATCTGCTCATGTTTTTTCTCCAAATTGAGGACGCGTTTTTTCCAATATTCGTCCTGCTGATCAAGCTCTGCCTCCTTTTGCTTCTGCATTTCAATAGCAGATATAGTATATTCTGGATAATAATATGATGGATACCCACTAGGCGGAACTCCACCCGGAGGAAGAGGTGCTACACCTCCTTCGGGAGATGCCGGCTTCGACCTCTGAACTCTTACATCCTCAGGAACACTCGACGTTTCTTGAAGTCCCTGTTTTAATCTCTGCACGATTGCATTGGAAACCTGAATTACACCTTCACCCTCATCCTCGTTGGTCACGGTTAGCTTATGCGCACTTTGACTAGCACCCATTTTCTTATTTTCAAATTTTACCTTCACTGAACTTTTTTTAGAAACCTCTCTTCCGCAAATGGGACGTAACCTATTTTGACATGAGAAAAACTTGGTTATTGTTCTTGACCGTTTTAGAACTGATTTTAAAGGTTTTCCAAATTCTAGATGGAAATTATTGTTCAAAAAACCTTATTTAATCCGGAGTTACATAAATTCATAATACATACTACTATATACATGTTAAAAACTCATATGGTTTGCGCCTCAAAACACAAATTTCATAGACGAGAGACCAAGCAGAGAATTTCTTTTGAGGTTAGGGTACCTTTCTTTTGGATCGCGTCATTATTGCTGGCTTAGCGAATCACAATACAAGGATGAAAGAATTATTCAGATTTGATTCGTAGGCATGACATTTAAAAATGGAGAGGAAAAAATAAAAAATATGTATGTGTGTGATAAGTGAATCACGTGGTATCTGGTATGGCAGATTGGCAGTATGTTACGAATATTACGACCAGTGACCGAGTGACGCACAGTGACGATCGTTGCGCGTGCGAGGCACGTGTGTGTTTTGTGGTGACTCCTTTTTTAAGGTTATATTATTGATATTTTGGTTTCGGATTTTTTATATAATAAGTCACGAGGGAACACAAATCATGGCACAAGGAAAGTTGAAAGTCAAAACAAAAGCTCCGCCTTCAACGAAAAAGAATGCTACCAAGAAAAAAAAGAAGGGCGCAGCTACTCAACGAAGAGGCAGTAAGTTTTATTTTCCATTCTTTAAGCCAGAATGATATATTTTTACATCAGAGACTTGAATTCTAGAAATTCACCGTTTCAGGAATTTATAATTTTTGAAACTTATATTGAAAAGCTTCAAAGTCAGAGTGGCACTTTCCAAATTTTAGAATTTGATTAGCTATATTCATAATCATGGTCGACAGAAAATGTATATTCAGGAAATAGGCTTCAAAACTTTGAACACTACATCTTAATTCTGTCCTTCTTTTTAAACAAATAGTTGAATGTTCAAGCAAAAAATACGAATTTCCAGCAAAACAGTTGCATCTCCAAAAATGAAAACTTAATTATAAAGAAATCGTTGAATTTTTAAATTGCAAAGATGAATTCAAAAAACAAAATGAGTGGTGAACCCAACAGTTGCATTTTTCAACTAAAAGTTGAACTTTGAAGCAAAATTCACGGATTTTCTACAAAATAGGTAAATTCTCAACCAAATGTAATTGTATTTTCAACATACAATGAATAATTTTCCACCAATCGTTTGAAATCTTCAACAGAAAAAAGTGAACCTTTACCGAAACAGTTGCATTATGAACCAAGAATATGAGTTTGGAAGCCAAAAATGGGAATTTCAACCCGAAAATATTCTAGTGGACTTTTCAATTAAAATAAATCCATTCAATTCAGAAATCCATCTTGTTTGGTTAAGAATTCTACTGTTGGGTCGAAAATTTGATTGTGTTCATATTCTTTTTAGCGATAACTCAACTTTATCATTTTTTATTTCCTGCTTTTCGAATCTGGTTGAGAAACTATTTTTTCACATGGAAATTTTAATTACTGGTCCATAATTATTCTGTTTTGGTTGTAGATTTAACAATTTGGTTCAAATTCGTATTTCGTAGTTGAATTCAACTGCTTTTGATTCTAAAATAGAAGCTTTTTTGTTAGACTATCAAGTATCACAATAATAATAATACTCTTTGTTGAGAATTCATCTTTTTTTGGCTGCAAAGTCCGATACTTGGTTTGCGGATAAACTACATTATAAAAAACTTATTTATTTGTTGAAAATTAACGATTTTAGTTGAACAACAAAAACTATCTGGTTTTAAATCAACTTTTTTGATGAAAATCCATATTTTGGGGTTGGAAATTCAACTGTCTTGTATAAAATTATCCTTTTCAGGGGCCGTACTTAAAT
>WSXT02175650.1:0-13693 GCA_011762715.2 Neuroterus valhalla | reverse complement strand
AAAATAAAAGTTTGGGTTTATTGGGGATTGCGGAACGTGGGTCGGGGGGACCCCGCGGCGGGGGTTGGGAGGCCCCCTCTTTCGTTGGGGGGGGGGGGGGGGGGGTGCTGCTACGAGAGGGAAGAGGCGAACGCCGGTATCGAATATTTTTAATACGTTTTTCAAAACTAAATTCGCGATATCTTCGAAACTACGAATAATATTTCAATGAAATTTGAAAACCAAATTCTTCAGGCTCTAGCAATGCCGTCAAAATTAAGAGATAATTTTTTTAGACATATAATTAATAATAAACGAAACATTAACAATTTCGTCGAAAATTGTCCTTGAAATTCTTAATCTTTTAAATTTGCGACATGAAGAAGTCAATGAAGGAGTTTTTCAGAATTTTCGATAATAATCGATTGATTATTGAGAATTTCAAGGACAAATTTCGACTAAATTGTGAATGTTTTATTTATAATCAATTATGTGTTTAAAGAAATTATTTGTTATTTTTGACGGCATTGCGAAAACCTGAAGAGTTTTTTATCCAAATTTCATTGAAAAATCTTTTGTGGTTTCGAAGATATCGCGAGTTTATTTTTGGAAAACGTATTAAAAATATTCGATATCGCGTTTGCCTCTTCCGCTTCGTAGAAGCATCCCCTCCCTTCCCTACTAGGCCGTGAGCTCGCTCAGTTCTGCTTTCATTGATTCAATTGAGAAATATTCACTCTAAAAGCCTTCGAAATGGAATTTACGCTTTTGAATTCTTTAATCTAGGATTATTCAACTTTTTACTAGCCTAATATCCAATATAATATATATTATACCATTGAGTAATATCTTGTTAGCATTACCAATAATTATTTAGGATTCTCAGATCTATTTTGTGAATACACTTTTTATTCAAATAAATCAATTTGATCAGAGAATCAATAATAATCAATAATCATCAGACAGTGACAAAATATAAGAAAAATTAAATGACTTAGATAACTAACCTAAAAAAAAGTATCATGTCATAATTTTTCATCAACGGTCAGGGAAAAAGGAATGCCTAATTGGGAGTTTATTTCCATTTTGATTTGATTTAAATTTCAAAGCTTTCGAAAACAGTACCGGCCGCTTAGTGTTGACAGGAAAAATTTTCATACAGATTGGTGTGGTCAAAAATAATACTTTGATTTTTGTATCATAACATTATAATTTTGCTGTCGATAATACTTGAAAAGAGCGAATTTAGAACTACGAAGAGATGTATAACTTTGAACAATTCTACTTGATTTTGAAATTTGTATAGTTTTGGGGCGGGTTATGATGCGTTTAATGGAAAATGAAGTTTTTTTCAATTTTAGGTTACGTTCGACAACTCCGGCACGGTAGTACGACTCCCATGTATTTTTTGAATCAGATATTTGCTGCGCCAATAGAGCCATCTTCAGTTGGACTCGATGAACTAAGAGCTCTGTGACGTCATGTAAAATTTAAATTCTTAACCTCAAAGTTTGTGTGCGTTGCTTGACGTTTGTTGATCAGACGTTGCTTTCGCTACTTTTGCCGTTGCTAATCTAATTTTGTTAATTGAAATGGTGGTTTAGTGGTTCATGAGTTGAACTAAAATTAAGAAAATTTACGCTTCAGTATAGAATAATTTAATATATTGTGACATGTTTTCAGTTGAAAACATTCACGTAAATTCAACGTATTCATTCATCTGTACAGAATCCCACGTGCATTCACCTAGGCTATTATTTTAAATATTTTTCATATCTTTATATATCTCTATATATGTTTATATTTTTTATATCTTTTTTGTAAGAAAATCATCTTCAAAAATTAGAATGGGTTAATGCAGTGTTCCCGGCTGTCCTCCGAATTCAAAGAATGGAGTACTATTTGTTGCATATACCCATAGCTTTTTACAGTTTACGCTGTTCAAATACAGACTTCGAAATTCGCGCTCACTTAGTAGTACTGTCAAGTTGTCAAATGTTGTGGAAAAAATACCATAAAACATTTTTTTGCGGAAATCGCTAGAAAAGCATTCAAAAAGCTCAACTTGAAAAATGCGGGATTTTTCAGGGACGAATTTTTGAGAAAACTCCAAAAAAATTTGGATTTTATATACCTCGGAAATGGTAGGTTTTTGGGGAAATTCGTAACAACGAAAAATGTTGGCGGCAATGTTTCCTACAACTTTTTTCATTGAGTCGACATGCTGCGATGAAAAGTGCAATTAATAGATGGCGTAAAGTTCTTGGCTGATTTACCGTTCACGATCCATAGCTTGACAAACCTGTCACCATAGATTTCCTATTGTTTCCAACGAGGGCGTCGTTAGTGTGGATACATAATGAATTATTACTTGAGACTGAATACCAAATTTTTCTTGCAGGACTTTCAAATTATTCCTAATTATGATAAATTGTTAATATGAAATAATATTTATTATTAATAATTTTTTTCAAACAATGCTGACTTCAGTATTGAAAAATAATTGTTGAGCGTGCAACATAAAAAAATACGCTTTTCCGGTACTCAAGTGGAATCTATTAATTGCGAGCAAAGTCACAGAAAACATTGCCTCCAACATTTCTTGTCCTTACAAATTTCCATAAAAACCTACCAT
Source organism: Neuroterus valhalla (assembly GCA_011762715.2). NCBI lineage: Eukaryota > Metazoa > Arthropoda > Insecta > Hymenoptera > Cynipidae > Neuroterus > Neuroterus valhalla. The sequence continues at coordinate 11,079 of WSXT02175650.1, read as the reverse complement.
TTGCGAGTTATATGAAATACCATTTTTTTTAGTTTTCCAGTTTTTGAGCAAAAACTTCTGCCGCATTCGTTAGATCTGTAATAACTTTCTCAATCAAATTACATATTATCAAACCGTATTCTAAATTAAAATTATAACTGAAAGAAGAAGATGTGAAAATTTGTAGTTGTTCTTCGAAATGTTTTCCCTCTTTTACTATATTATTCGATTATTCATATTAAACTCATGCAGATTTGTTTCTCTTACTTTTATTGATAAATCTTCATAAATTCAATATGAATAATAATATATTGTAAGAGACGGAAAGCAATTGGAAGAACTGTTTTAAATTTTCGCGGGCAGGGTCGCGGGTTGAGAGGAGGGAGTGTTTTCTGGAGTCCAACTGAAGATGGCTCTGTTGGCGCAGCAAATATCTTGTCAAAAACATACATGGAAGTCGTACTACCGTGAACTCCGATCGGTTTTGATAGGAAAATAAATCTTTTTATTTGTTTTGTATAATGAGAAATGAAAAACAAGGACAATGAAGACATTCTAAGGGATTCCAAATTCTTAAAACCTCTTATTGAAATCCTTTATTCTAGTTTTTCGTCATTACTTCTATAATACAGCTCCGAATTTGCTAATACTAATTGTGGAACGTGCCTCCAAATCTTTTTATGGTGAATTCGACAAACTTCTACTGTTTGAGTAATCAGCTTACATCCATTGTTAAGGAGGAGTCAAGTATCTGTAAGAGGAACAGTTTTACGTTGAGCAATTCTGCTGGAAAGTTGTAGTTTTTGTATTTAGAGGTTAGTTTTCATTTACCTTAAATCTTGCAGTCATACGATATGAAAAATCTATACTTACCGAAAGACTATTCCAGGGGGCTCACGTTTCACAAACTTTACACATTTTTCGCGCTTTTAATTTGCAAATCAGTTCAGCAGTAAGATAATTTGTTTATCAAACCATGCAAAGGCATCAGAAGTCAAGAACGCGTTGAAGACCATATGTGCGGTGCGCGGGAGCGCTACACAAGAGAAGAGTGCACGCACATTTCTAATATCTCAGATACTCGCCCTGTTACGTCTCCGATATATTGGAGAAGAAGAATAAAACCGCGGGACGGAGGGCGCTCTTGTCGCTCAAAATCATGGCCGACCGCAGTATACACGTCAGTATTGTTTTGTATACTGCGGTCGGACATGTTTTCTAATTCAAGTAGCGCATTCAATTTTCGCATTCACGTTAAACATAATGACTTAAACGCAATGACGTAACACTATGGGGCATATTTTTTTTCGCAGGCAAAATTTACTGGATGCCTCATGTCAGTATTTTTGTAGGGGAAAATCTAAATAAATTATTCTTTGCCACATTGTGGGGTTGTCTTGCAAAAGATATAGACAATTTGGATTTTGCGTTTTAGTCTTGTTTTTTTGCCCTGGGTTTTTTCTCATGAGAAGATAATGACGAGTAATGGCGCCTTCTATATCCGCCACTGTGGAAGAAAGGGATTCTAAATCACCCTTTTCCGCCTTGCAGCAGTAAGCGCAAAAAAGTAGGTGGATCTCACCATATCAGGTATCATTTTCCTAATGCCTTTTCTTCCTCCGTCTATTGCTTCTATCTAAATTTCCCTTTTGCAGCATTGTCGATCCTTTTCTTCTTTTCCGCCCCCTTCATCCATCGAAAAAGTACGCGGTATATTCCTGAAGCAAAAGGTACAAAGGAAAACAATTCTCGAAGGTTTCCAATCACTGCATTGATCCTTTCAGTAAACTATATTTTCTCCCAGAGAATTCTCGAACATAATACAAATTTTTGAAGTTCATTAGAACCCCAGGACTGTGGCCAGAAATGCTTCATTTTATTCTTTTTCAAACTTGATAAAAATCGGTTCATTTTCCTCCTAAAGAATTTTCCTCCTAAAGGATTTTCCTCCTAAAGGATTTTCCTCGAATAAACTGGAATGTGAATTGAGGTAAGCTCTCAATTGAAATGAAAAAAAGTAACGATCTCTGAGTATTTTGCAAGCTTCGAAGCCGTAGAAAGCTGTTGTCTCATTCGTTACTCACTGTCAGCTTAAAGTGTGCCGACAGTAACGAATCGATTTGCGGATATATGACATATGTCACATGTCACATTTAATCTTTGGAATTCATTCCCCTTCTTTTCACCATTAAGCCATCATCCCTTACGGGGTAAGCGCAATTCTTGAAGAGTCATACTCGGTTGTGTTAAATGACCGGGAGGGCGCCAGCCTCCTGCCAACATGCCAAAAGCGCACGTTGTATTCAAAAACGGTCACCCATCCAAGTACTTACCGCACCCAACGCTGCGTAACTTCAGTGGATCGAACGGGAACTGGTTTCTTCAGCAAGGTTTTATGGGAAATTATTATTTTTATTGAATAAAATAATTAAATTAAAAAGAATAAATTGAATATATTGAATGAAACTTATCAAAAAGACCAATATTATATGAATATTTAGAAAAATGATATTACTATCTTTTTGAGGGATATTTTATTTTTTGTCTTTGTTGAACATTTAACCATTCTGTTATAAAATTATTATTTTTGGTTCAGAATTCATCCACATGGTTTGAAGTTGACCAACTCTGCTGATAATCAATTTTTTATTTGTTTTATTTTTTATGTTGGAAAATCCTCTGTTTGAATTATTTATTTCAATTATATATTTTAGATAATATTATTAAATAATTTATAAATTATTATATTTAAATTATTTTGTCTTAATTATATGTTTTTTTCCGTTGAAAATATAAACTATATCTTTAGGATGTTAATGAAACCATTTGGGCAAAAAATTATGTAATTTGTTAAAAATTTAACTGTTTTTTTGAAAATTAAACTATTCCGTTAAACTCATCTTCTTTGGTTAAAAGTTCAATCCTGTCTTTGGAAATTGGTCTTTTTGGCATAAAATTAATCTTTTTAGTAATTGAACATCTTTCTAACTATTTCTAAAATTGAAAAAAAAGTTTCAATTGGAAGTATCCACAAATTCTATTGAATTGTATTTATTTGAATTGATTTTCTTTCATTCTTAAAATTTGGTTTTCATTCGCCCTAAATACTTCAAATTATATTTTTGGTTCGTCCTAATTTATCAAAATTTCTTGAATTCCCTCAAATTCTGATAAATTTTCTGCAATTTTACAAAAACTATTCGAATATTTTTTTATTTTTAGAGTTTTTTCGAATTGATTCGCTTTGTTTATAAAACATTTATCTTTTAAGAAGAAATTTTTTTATTGCTATTGTTCTGCTAAAAATTGATTTCTTTGGCCTGAAATTAAACTACATAATCCACAATTAAGTTATTTTATGATTCATCTCTCTTCCGTTCAAAATTCATGCCATTTTTTGGAATATTTTTCTTTTCGGTATAAAATAAATCTTCTTTGTTGAAAAACTAATTATAAGGTCAAAAATTCAGCTGTTTGATTGAAAATTCATTCATTTCTTACTAATATTACACATTTAGTAATTGTTGTTCAAAAACGTAATGAACAATTGCTTAATTTGTCCATGTTTTAGCAGATAAATTGAGTTTTTTCACAATCTATGTTAGACAACAATTTATCATTTTTTAAAGGAATTTATTAAACAAATTACTCTGAACTAAATTTATCTACAAAATCATGGTCAAATTATGCATTTGTTTATTACATTTTCAACAACAATTACTTATTGTCTAATATAATTAAATAATAACTATAGAGAGTCACTCGGAAGACATTAAAAATTTATTTCCCAGAAAAAATGGAATCTACGTAGACGGCCACTAACAATAAGGTTCTATCTCATCGATCAAAGCAACAAGGTCCTATCTTTATCAGAATTCAAAAAGGTACTATGTCATCGGCAAATTAAAAAGGTTCTATATCTCGTCGGCCACTGCGAAAAGGTTCTATCTCGACCTTCCGACGGCTCAGATAGAACCTTGTTGCACAGAACTCTGAGATAGAAGCTTTTTTTATCGGGCGCCGAGATAGAACCTTTTTGCATTGGCCGTCAAGATAGAACCTTTTTGAATTGGTCGACGAGATAGTAACCTTTTTGAATGTCGATAAAGATAGAACCTTGTTGCTTTGATCGCTGAGATAGAACCTTATTGTTAGCGGTCGTCGGCGTGTTGAAATATGGAAAAAGAAAGAATTTGTTTAAACAAAGGGTATTTTTACATGTCTGAAGTTGATTAAACAAAATTAATTCCTTTACTGAGAAACAACAATATTATACATTTGTTTATTAGGTTTGTTTGATCAAATAACAATTACTGTCTGAAATCAAAGAATTGCAAGAAAAGTTATAAGCAAGATATTCGTCCTTTCTTCCGAAAAAACGGAACAAATCTATTTTAAAATGACGAATTTATGCATTTGTGGTTTTGATGAGTGGTCTGGAATATTAAAAAATGGTCTGTATTTTCTGAGAACCGTATCAAAATTTTGTTTTCTTCAGATTTTCACTCAAAAATATATATCTGAAGTAGCTATATATACCATTTTACAAAAATCTAACTTTTGTTGAAACATTTGTTCATAAATATTGTTAACAATTTTCCAATATTTGATACTGCTGGACATTATACAAGACAATTTTCCGCACTGATATTGTGTACTGTCGCATCAATTGGAAGAATTTCCAGAAAATGGCATCCTCGATATTTTTTAATTTTAATTGTTGAATATAAAGAAACCATTTTCTTTCTTTTTTTTGTTGAAAATATGCCTTGACAACTTTGTTAGAAATGTCATAAGCTTCAAATCGAAGGAAAAAAAATCAGAATTGGTTGAGAAGTTTCGGCTAATCTGTCAAAAAAAAGGTCGTTGTTGGAAAAAAATACCATAAAACTTTTTTTTGCGGAAATCGCTAGAAGAGCGTCCAAAAAGCTTAACCTGAAAAATGCAGGATCGTTCAGGGGCGGGTTTTTGAGAAAACTCAAAAAGTTTTTGGATTTGATATATCTCGGAAATGGTAGGTTCTTGGGAAAATTTGTGAGGACAGAAAATGTTGGGGGCAATGTTTTCTAAAACTTTCTTCATTAGGTCCACATGCTGCGGTGAAGAGTGCAATTGATAGATGGCGCTAAAGTACAAAAAAAGCGTATCTTCCATGTTGCATGCTCAACAACAATTATCAGCACATTTTTGTACAGCTCGTTTGATATCAATTTTTAAAAACCTTCATAAATCACATTCAAAAATGAAGTCAGCATAGCTTTGGAAAAAATTAATAACAAAAAATATTAATTCATAATAACAATTTATGATAATTAGCAATAACTTGAAAGTCCTACTTGCAAAAAAAATGATTTATTCAGTCTGAAGTAATGATTTAGTATGTACCCACACTAACGTCGCCCTCGTTGGAAACAATGGAAAATCTACGGTGACAGGTTTGTCACGCTATAACTCGTGAACGGTATGTCAAAAAAGAAAAGTTTTCGTATAAATTTTGTAGGTTTTTGAAAGACAAACAACTTTCTTATGGAAAGTTTTGCGATAAGAAATATGTTTCTGTGCCAAAAAGTGAGAAAACGCTTTTTTTGTAATTCAGCGCCATCTATTAATTGCACTCCTCATCGCACAATGTCAAACCAATGAAGAAAGTAGTAGAAAACATTGTCTTCAACATTTTTGTTCCTTACAAATTTTTCCAAAAACCTACCGTTTCCAACAAACTTTGACGGATTGACTGTACTTCGAAGGAAAATCAGGGGCATTTGTTCTGGCTAAATGAAGATGAAGGGATGTGAATTTCGCGTAACAAATTCTGGGCACTTGTGGAGTTGCTTTTCTTTTCGAAAGGATCGCTCGTAAAAATTCAGTGGGTGGCGTGAAGCGCAGCTCGTAAAGCTTCAACCTAATTCGCTGGTGTAATAAACCCGTAATGAAATGCTGGCTTTGCAGTAGCCTCTATCTACTGCCACCCAACACCCACCCATACGAACAATATGGTGGCTCTTTCGGTTGGCATACCACAATAGGAGACACGTCCATGTGCGCATCTTTGCTATTATAATACCAGATAGCAGAAATAACAGAACTGTAACGTCTGAATGGTTCGTTGGGTTTGGCTAGGGGTAGTAAACAATTGTAGTGCTTGTTATGTTATGTAACGTACCTAGTCAAATCGTATAAACTTTGATGATAAGAATCCAGTCGTTAGATATTCAGACTGCAAAAAGAGTACTAGAGAGAATCCTGAAAAAATGGCTTTTATGGATCAAACGGCTTGTTTGCCACTATTTGAAATTTTGGAAGTTTTAAGTCAATAAAAAGTTTTATCAAACATGTGTTTTCAAAATTGCGAAATGTCTTAAATTTCTCGTAGTTTGCAGGCACCCGTGTCGGAAGTATACATGTAGCGCTCTGACAGCCCTACACTTACTAAAAAAGGCTATGTGACAGAATGTGATTATTGTTGCAAAAAACTACTAATTTAATTATTTATGGTCTGTATACCACATATGTGATTTTTTGATTTCCATGAAACCGTTTGTTAGCCATTATTTGAATTAAGTAAATTTTGCAATGTTTGCAATTTCTGCATGTAAATTTCCGATTTTTCCTAGTCATGTTCTTCAATTTTCTCGGTCATTTAAAAGTAACACATTCATATTATTCATGTCATTCGTTCTAAACATCCTTTAATAAAATAGATCAAACATTGCAAGAGGAATTAATTTTGAAAAAAATATTCAAATTTAAAAAAAAAATCCTCTCTTCACAAAAATTAGAACGGTTGAACTTTCAAACAAAACTGTTCATTCTTCAACTAAAGTGATTGATTTTTATATAAAATTATTAATTTTCAAATTGAACAGTTGAATTTCAAATCAAGAAGATGAATTTTCAACTGAAGTGATAATTATTTAACTGGAGCACTTCAATTTTCAACCATGAAGGTGAATATTCAAACAATAAAATTAATATTCAAATGGAGAAATTAATTAGAGTTTTTATCTAGAACAAAGAATCTTTATCTGAAAAAAATTAATTTTTAAACAGACGAATTATTTCTTACTGAAACGATAAATTGTCCATCAAAATTTGAATGGACTCAAAAAAATTGATCTTCAACCAAACAAATGAATTTTTAACTACAACTGTGGAATTTCCAATTGGAATACAAAGTTAATATCCTGAGTTAGAAAATTGCTTGTAAGATGAAAAACCAACTTTGAAAAAAATTGTTACTTTTTTTAAAAATAATGAATTCCCATACACAATTATTGTTTATGTTCAATTTTAGTGAAGTTGAATTTTGAACCAGAAAGACGAATTTTCAAATGGAATGATGGATCAAAGGTAAATTTTAAACCAAAAATTATAATTGTTCAACGAAATGGTTAGATTTGGAAATATAGAAATAATAGTTTTCTACCAAATCTGAAATAGTAACATCTTTTGCTTCAGAAAATAATTTTTGACCGAACAAAAGTGTTTTTGACTGAATCACCTTTTGAATAAAATTAAAAAAGTCAAGTGTCTAACATGAATGGTTAATCGTAGAGAATGATTCATTAATAAGAAAATTAACTGCCGGAGGAAATAATTCTTGACCAAAAAACTAATTTTTCAAGATGCATAACAACAATGATTTCTTTGCTTCCCCGACTTTTTCTTGTTTTCAATGATGAAGTCCAGAAAAGCTGTGCTTCTACTGGAAATTGAAAATTGTTAACTTCACTTAATCAATAACATTTTTCAGCAAGAAATTGTTCGGCAGTAACAAAGCAAGAACATCGTTATGAAAATATAAACTAATTTCCTCCATATCAAAGTTCTCTCTCTGTTCGAAATAGAGTGCATTTTGATAGTATTTGCATATTTACACTACAAATCGATATATTTGTCAGACCCCCAACCCATAATTAATTTTGCTGCCACTTTTTGATTAGAAATCGAGCTATTTTTCGAAAACTGGAACGTTTTTTGTCATTGAATTCCCTTTTTAAAAATGTATTTTTTTTGTCGAAATATTCAACAATTTAGTACAAAATTGAATTATTTTGGTAGAAAATGCAACTATCACTTGAAAATTGAACTGTTTACATAAATTTCTGTTAGAAATTTGTCCTTTTTGATCTATTATTTATTTTCTTGGAAGAAGATTCATCTTTCTGAATAGAAACTTTAGTAATTTGATGAAAATTCGTCCTATAGTTCGAAGAGTCTTCAATATGTTGGAGAATTTAATTCTTTTAATAATAACTGAATCATAAAAAATTCAATGTAACCATTTTACATTAATCAATTATCTAATAACTTATTAATGTTGAATTATTTAAATGTTTAATTCTCATCCAGAAAGTTATTTTCCCCTAAGAAGTCTAAATTTTCGGGTGGATAAATAATTAAACTGTTTGGTATATACATTATATTTTTGGCTTTAAGATTCAACAATTCTGTTGAAAATAATTTTTTTTGCAGGTCATTAATTTTTTTTGAAAATTTTTTTTTTCCGATGAGAATTTAACTTTTTGTAAAATATTGAGTTTCCTTATACAGATTTTATTTCTTCAAAGATTTTTCCTTTGATTGAGAATGTATATTTTTGGTGAAAATACTTCTTCTTGTTTGAAAATCGTACTGATTTTTTGAAAGTCGAAATATTTCTTGTAAATTACAGTTTTTATTGGGAATCCATCTTTTCTGATTGATAATTTAACATTTCACTAAAGAATTAAACTATTCTCGTAGAAATTACAACTTTTTTCCGAAATTCTTTATTTCTGGTCGGAAATTCAACTGTTTTGTAGATTATTCGTCCTTTTGGCTTTGAAATTCAACAATTTTGTTGAAAATTAGTCTTCTCATATCTCGTTATACTATAACTAGATTAATAATAGTAATAATATTATTAACATTATCTTTATATTTCTTCAATTTCTTCAATTTAATCAAAATCCTTTCTGTGAAATTCTTATTTAGAAAAAATTACATTTTTATTTTGCAGAAATCAGTACCTACCTTCTTAATTCCGTATCAGTGATATTATTATTATTATTATTATTATTTAATACAGTTTATAAAAATAATTTGTGAAGTGTATAAGGAAGGACTTGTATATTTTCATATAAAATGGTTGAAGTACAAGAAAATACAGTGTCGCTATTATTGTTTAAAATCCGTTTATTATTTTCTCAACTTTCTTAATTTCAGAAAATTTATCTGGAAAAGATAGAAATATTTTATTCAGTATAAGATTTTGATTGCGATATTATCAACGCTGTATAAAAATATTATTAATTCTGAGTTCTTTCCCTTTTGTTCAGAGATTTTTGGAACAATCAGATTAGCTTGAAGAACAAAGATCATCTTTTTTTTCAAATTTTAATTAAACTATATTTTTCCCTTCACAAGTTTTTTCGTATAACAAACACAAGGCTCAAAAGCTTAAGTTTGAATCCACCAAGGAGAGCCATTTTTTTTAGTCGGATAGGGCGTAAATAAACGAAAATTCAACTTCAGTTACAATAATTGCATTGTTATAAAATGTTTCAAAAAACTCTTTTACATGAGTTTGTTTACTCTCTTGCTGGATATTGAACGTTCAAATTTTAAATCACATTACTACAAATATATCGTGTGCTAGAAGATTAACATTCTATGCATGTGAGTATAATTTTTTACTGTCTGAAACTACAAGAAACACAGCGCAACTCAAGTTCGGTATTTCCTTTGCTTAATTGAACTTTTTCTTAAAAAATCAAAAGTTTAGTAATATTCATAAGCATTTTCATCGATGGTTTCAACTGGATTCAAAAAGGCCCGCGCTTTTTTGCACATGCGCAGTTGAAAGCCGTCAGCATCAACACCCGGCTGGAGGAAGCAGTCATTAATCCGCCATTCGCACAACGTTGTGATACTACTGCATGACTGTATCGTTTATTTTTTCAATTCTTTGCATATTCCAGTCTGTATCGAATGGAGATACATGGAATTAGTGAAGACTAGTGCAGGGACAAATTCATATCTAAATATGAAGAATATCCAGTATCGGAAATTCTAGTAATATAGGTGAACGAGTATAATTATGTAAAACTAACTTTTAGGTTAGGGCCAATTTAATACTCTTTCGAGAACGCATGCGCAGCCTATTTACATAGGGATTTAGAACAGGATAAGGAAAAGGCCTGAAAAGACCATTACCTATTAAAAAGGTCTCCAAAAGGATTTACTTATCTGGGCCTTGAGTATAATAAGTCAAACTTTTCAGTACCTGGTACTGCCCGGATTGAAATTCCCCAACAGTACTGTGTTATACGTATTTTACTTTTTTCTAAATTCAGTTTAGAAGGGCATTTTCCTAATGTTTAAGATGGTATTAATTTCATACTTATACTCAATTATCACCTTGCTGTTAGAAAAATGGTTTATGTACTTAGTAAGTCGAGACGAGTTCGAGAGAGAGAGAAAAGGATTCCTTCTGAGTGGTTCTGAATCCAAGACTATTTACTCCTAATTGTAGACTTCGAAATGTTGGAGAATCCAAAGGAGAACTCCGAGCTTTCGGAATGCAAATCCGAGACGGAAATTCACTCCCCCGTCAGACACATCATTTGCTACATGGATTAAGACATTAGGAGGTGCATCCAGTGAAGCTAAATTAGAGAGTTTATTTCCAAATAGATTTTAACACCCTTGAGCAATGTATTAAATCCAACTTCAAGAATTTAATACTACATATTCCCGATATATTGTCATTAACAAGGTATGTTTGTAAAAAATTACACTACGTACAGAAGTTAGAAGATCTAAAGAAAAATTACAAATTTTTGGGTGATTTTTAACGTGCGATAACTCGGAGAGAAATGGTCGCTCAGTAAATAACAAAAAAAAAAAAGGAAATTGTAACTTCAAGTATATACTTTTGAGAGCTGGTCTGTGAAATATTTGGGCGTGGACGGTTTTTAAGGAATCATTCAAAAACTAACGAAAAAAATCTGCCCGCTTCGCGGGCACATTCTCTTCGCGTGCTCCGCGCGCAGCTCGCTTCGCTCGCAAGTTTGAGCGCGCCTAGGGCGCGCGTCTTTCGGATCTCGCGCTTCGCGC
>WSXT02175639.1:0-22023 GCA_011762715.2 Neuroterus valhalla | reverse complement strand
CACGTTGAAGTCTCGTGTTGTTATGCCCCGCCTATTACGCCAGAGCGCAAAGAGCGGATCATCTCAAACCGGGCTATGCACGAAAAAATACACAATTAAAAAGAAAGAAGTCAATTTACACTTTATCACAAATGCCACGTTATTTTTAATCCTATACTATGCTTTTGCTAGCACAGGATAGGATTAAATATAACGTGTCATTTGTGACAAAGTATAATTGAGTCCTTTGCTTCCAATTGCGTCACTTTCCATACCATATTTAAAACAGTAATTCGGTAACATACAATTTTTAGGCATTTGGATTGAATACGTAAGCTTTCATTCTCAATTTTTCTTTTTTCGGATAATAACATACGTGAATTGCTGATACTTTCAAATTGTTTAAATAAAAATTTTCTATTAAATGCTAATAATTAAGTCAGGCAAGTAAAAAATTGATGAATTTCAGCTCCCTGATAAGATTTTTAAAAAATTCTCTTTGATGATACATCTGCAGGTTATAAAGAAGCAGCGCGCGTTAGAAAAGACAAATCCAATTATACACACTATAAAACGAGTTGAAAGGTATAGACATAATTAAAAAAAAAAAAAAAAAAAAAAAAACGGAATTCGTCATAAAAATTTTCCAGGATTTTCAGAGATATCGTCGGTTATGGTTCTGCAAGTCAGGCCACATTATTTAAAGTCAATTTTCAGATAATTTTATTTCTTTGGCGTGAGAAAATTTTTTTTTTCTCCAAGTTTGTAGGTTAAAATAAGGAAAATCATTTAAAAGATTTATAATTTTTTCTCATGTATTAAATTTTTCAGGTGGCTCAGGCAATAGCGCGAAGAGCTCCTGAGCAGGACTGGGGTTTGATCCCTGTGCCGGTACCAATGGAAATTATTCTACTACTTCTACCGGGTCTTGGGTGGTTCGGAACCTACCTTAACCTGTGGATCCGAACAAAAGGGGCTGTTTACCTCACAAGGGAAAGGCTCAATATCGAGGGAACTATGCTTGGGAATCACTAGACGAATTTGAGAAGACTTAGAAAAGAGTTCGCGATTCTATTGCGGAGAGGCCCCGTATCGATGGGATTATCACTCGGTAGTCGCTCTTCTAGTCTGATTAATGAACAAATACACACATACTCTTGCATTACACACCAGGACAGTGCGCCGAATGCATGCATCTAACTGATGACCACAGGAAGAATCGCTCGGTCTACCCTAGCCTGGCTAAAGAGATTATCGGATTTCACAGTGGTTGATGCTCACTTTGCTGTGGGAAGAGGCCCGCGTCCTGCACTGTGCCAAGTAGCATGCCTGATACCCGGGAGTTACAGCTTCAGGAAGTCCAAAAATAATGAATGCATTGAGACCTACCTCTATGAAGGTGCCTGAATTGGTGTCACTGCCTTGAAATACACGCGGGTGCTGCTCAATGGGTTTTCTAGTCTAAAAGCCAGAGGAATGCCCCTTCTCCAACCTACCACCCATTTTCAATCATTCACTTCTAAGTGATTAAACTCAAAAAATACTCATAATTTCAGAAATAAGGATTCATGCCAGTTCATCGTCTTTAAACTTCGCACAGGTTTGAATTTGGTCCTGTGCTTCATTCAGATATAATCTTCTCACTTTTTGGAGGGCGGAGTGGGTCTCAAGTTAATTCTCATGTATTCAAGTGATTTTCCAGATTTCTTTTTCAATGTGTGGAAGAGATAGCTTTTTGCCTATGTCCTAGAAGTAAAAACCGCAAAGATTTATACACTTCTCACTCAAATTTGTGGTCCTGGTGTGTAATGCAATTTAAGCGTGTACGTGTTTATTACTTGGAATCGATCAGCGACAAGTGAAGGATAGATCCCTCTCTTCTTTCAGTCTTCTCAAATTCGACTAGCGAGCCTCAAACATAGTCCCCTCGACATGAAGCCTCTTCGTTTGGAGGTTAATAGCTTCTTTTATGGGACCGACAGTTTGAGGTGGGTTCTGGACCACCAGAGTCCCTATAAAATTACATAGAACATATTCCTTCAGTACCAGCACAGGATTTGGAAACCATTCCTCTTGTTCGGAAGCTGACGCTCTATCGCTTGAGCCACCACAGCTCTCTCAGGATTGAAAACTCAAGTTCACCCGGCAATAAATTTGATCCAAAATCTTAATCTTCTTGTTTTTTTGTTCCAGGGAAAAACAAAGAAGATCTACATTGCACGATATCAACGTCGAGGCTATACGCAACAAACCACATGACTTACGTTTAAACACTACTGATGAACTTATGAATCTCTGTTTTTTATTCTTGAAGCATGAAAAAATATATACCGAGAGTTTTAAAAAGATCCATTAACCCTCTTCTCCCAATTCCCGTGAATCACTCTCAATTATGACGATTCACTTAGGACTCTCTTATTAGAACTGTGCAACGGGAATACGAATAAAAGGAATGATATATTCAGCCTGTGTGAAGAAGAATTATGAAGTAAAGGATGAGAGGTTGAGAAAATCACAACATGTGTTGAATACTGGTCCACATGTTCAACGTCTCGGGACTGTACTAGTTATAGAGCGATTAGCCTACTAAGTACCATGGGTGAAATATTTACCAAAATACTTATAAATAAGGTCCTGGGAGTAACTAAGGGAAGGAGCTAGGAAGTTCAATGTGAATTTTTGCCAGAAAGATCATGCTCAAATCAGACATTTAGGTTGAGATGGATCACAGAAAAATGTTTGGGAGTAAAAGAGAAATTTTCTGTGCCATCGTTGATCTGGAAAAAGCTTCCGACAGGGTGAATAGAGCTGAAGTTAACGAGTATGGAGTGCATGGTTGTCTTCTGAGAGCGATAAAAGAAATGTGCAGGTTGTTCCAAAACGTACGTGCATAAATTAATAGGCTAATAGAACGAGGGGGGGGGGGGAGCACCTAACATAATTTACTCACAAAATTCTTCTTTCTTTCCACTTGGCACGGAAAGTATTGGTCCCGCTCGGGGTCAAGTGGCTCAGCAGCCCATAAAACCATTTGTCTCATTTTTTATCTCAGAGAAAATCTCGCATTTTTCGGTTTATAAAGATATTTACAATCAATTTTGCAAAAGTTGTCAATCGTGAAGCGTTTTTTTTTCAATTACAACGTGTAATCTAATGTTCCAACCGAATATATTTTTTTGTAACCGTGACAAATAAAAATAAGCTATTGTACGTTGAGAAATTACAATTTGTTTTTGATAAAATAATTTTTTTTTTGTACTCGTGACGAATAAAAATAAGCAATTTTACTTTGGGAAATAACAATTTCTTTTTAATAAAATATTTTCGTTTTGTACTCGTGACGAATAAATATAAGCTGTTGTACTTTGAGAAAAAACAATTTGTTTTTAGTCCAATAATTTTATTTTGTACTCGTGACAAATAAAAATAAGCTATCGTACTTTTAGAACTGAAATTTTGTTTTTAATAAAAAAATTCAATATTGTACTCGTGACGAATATAAATGAGCTATTGGACTTGGAGAACTAATAATTCGTTGTTCTTAAAATAATTATATTTTGTTCTCGTGAGGAAAAAAAAGCTATTGTACTTTGAGATACAAATTTTTCTTATATCAAATAATTCCAATTTGTACTCGTGACAAACAGAAACAAGCTATTGTAGTATGCGAAATTACAATTTGTTTTTATTAAAACAATTTTATTTTTTACTCATGACGAATAAAAAGAAGCTTCTGTGCTTTGCGAAATAACAATTCCTTTTCAATAAAATAATGTATTTCTTGCAATATTTGTAACTGTTATAACACTTCGAAGATTTTCCTAAACGGCATCTAGAGGCTGCGAAATCGTGAGTTTCCTATTTCTATTCCTCAGCTGTTTATGGGTTGTGAATGGAAAAAATGTTTTAGTGTTTGGAAGATGTTGTAAGAAAACAGTATGCAACATTACCTTAAATAATGAGAGGTTAGAACAAGTTGATGATTTCGTGTACTTGGAAGTTTATTTACGACCGACGAAAAGGAAGATGCAGAGATCTCCAGGCGTATAAATGATGGTCGAGAAATTATCGTTAGTGTATGAGTTACCACTAGAAGTAAAAACGTAACAAATGTATCTCATGTATTTAGGTGAGGCCAGACAGACAGATAAAGAAGAGGAAAGAGAGAAGAAGGAAACTCAAAACCCAAAAATAATACGGAAAATTGTAAATATTTTGAAACAATGGTCGCTTCCCGAGGATTGTCCGGGCGCCTCTGGAGCCACCGCTGGGGACCACAACATGCGGGATGGCGGTCATGGTGAGCTGCGTGACGATCAGGCGGATCTCATCAATCAAAAATCTGGCCAGAAAGTACATCTGCGAGGAGCAAAGAACAGTGAGGATAATTTGGCTAGCATAAGCAATTCACAGTTTACCACTCCAATGCCGAGAGAGAGCATCAACTTTGACACTGTAATGATAGAGAAGTTAATGCGTCTCTATTACCAAAGCGCGAAATTTGATATCAAACGCGAGAAGGAACGCATTTTCAGGACGAAGTTCGCCGCGAAATATCCCCGCTTACAGAGAGTTGAAGTAAGAGATCTCCTTTGCAAGGTTGACGACATCCGCAATAGTCTTCTAAACTCAAAAGAACGAGCAATGGACCAATTCAACCAGAGCCTGAAGTGAAGATTCAGCTACCAAGAAAGCGATGAAAAGGGACATACCATATGAACAGAGATGTGAAGCGACAAAGTGTTAGGAGAGGACATCATCTTCTCTTCTGAGACTGAAGTACCTGCATAAAGCGACGAGACTAAAAGAACGGAATCTAGCAGAACAAAAGCGCTCAATATCTGTTAACGAATATCATTCAATGGCTAAGATGACTACCATCAAAATGGAGTTAAATCTGCTTCTGAACTACAAGGAGCCAATATTGTTCCATGCACTTCAAGTAGTAAAGCTGGGAATAGAGCTTTGGAAACACTCATAAACGACGCAAATGCTAACGAGAATGCTAGATCCGAGAAGGCTCCTGAAGAAAAGTATAGTTGCTCTGCCAAGAAGAAGTACCAACGCCAAAAACTTATGTTGCAAGGCGAAGTAACTTCTCAACCAGGTTACTTCTCGGTCTGATCGTAGCACACATAACAGGGAGACTAAGAGGGGCAGGGTCGTTGACCAAAGTGACTCCTACAGTCTTGCCCTAAAGAGTCACTTGAAGCAGGCCATTTTCCGGAGAAATTCTCGCAAGACAAATTCGACTCAGAGCAAGCAATGGCTAAAGAGGCGACCATTGAGGCTAAAATCGCTAGAATTTAACCTGTCGATATTACTCCGCAGTTCGAATACTGCCGCTTCAGGGACATGATCATCACCGTCACCTGCTCAGACGAAATGTCTAGAGCAGGCCTGTCCATAGACAAGAAATCGGCTCAAAAGCCATGTGTTACATTTTCGAGCACTTCCACCACTGCTTCTCTCTGCTCAGCTCGAGAGACCTCGGGTGGTGGTAGTTCCCGTGGCGTAGAATGGGGGGTTCACTGCTGCAGAAACAGTGTCTTTAAAGGTGCTTTGATAAATGTCTGTTCTAACATTGCAATCCTTAATTTGTATTTTCTCGTAAATGAATAAAAGTTTGTGAAAAATATATCTTTATTCCTATATATTATCAAGTTCTGATGTTTTGAATGAATTTGAACTCAGTCACACTAAAGAACCTGTATCGAAACGATTTTTTGGTACTGGACCCCCAAATCTACTTAACAAGACCACGCGTCATGAGCCACCACCACGCTTCTCCAACAGTGAGTACAGTCCTGTGGCGAAACAAATTTTACATCTGGCTTCTAAGGAGCTTCAAAGGAAATTCCTAGAATTTCTTCTCAGTAAACATGCCTGCTCTGGAGCATGACTCATTAAAGCTGTTGGCAGTCCAGAACTCCTCGCTGAAAACAAGGGAGTAAGCTATCATCGATACGAAATACGACACCAAATCGACTTAATTAGTTTTGAGTGCCGACTCGTCCAAAGTCAGTAGCATTGAAAAGTTAGCCTGCAGACCATATCTGGGGATCAGAAGGATCCAGATGAAAATCCTTTACAAACCGAAGCAGATAACAAGGGCAGCAGAAGTAGAGTTACCCCCAAAAGAACTAATGCGGAACGCTGGTTCTTAACTGAACAGCGAAAAATCCTGGTACTTGGATTTGATCCGAACAAACCTCGACCTCTGTGAAGCTGCGTTAGCTGTCTCAAGCAGGCATAATGGCTCAGAGAGCTATTATGCGACAATTATCTCCAATAAATTTCAAAAAGCTCAGAGAGAGTAGACGCAGACATAATCATGTCATCAACAACTTGTCCTAAACCCAGGACTCTTAAAAATGGATGCCTTTTTACATACACATGTAATTCCTTTTTTAGAAAACAAAGCCTACATATTATATTGAGATTTTCGACCCAGACGGATCATTACATCCGGACCAATCGACCCCACATGTCGGGTGTCATGTCGTAATCATCACGATGTCGCAACATCGTCGTGCGTGAGAAAGAAGGCGGAAAAATCTATAACGTTGAGATTGCTTGTCCGCTTTACCGCAAAACTGCAGGCAGCCTTTACAAGTAAGAACTAGGAGTATAGCGAGCTGAGGCATGAGGTAAAGACAACATGGAGCAACGTATAAAAAATGCATCTATTCATAATATTGGGATATCGGCTGCAGGCAAGATGCACAGGCGATACACTGAACATATCGAACATCTAGGAGTCAGTAAGGTATTGGCAGCAGCTTGAGAAACGATTTTATTGAACACTTTTCGCGTCGTTGGAAATTTTCTAGGCCATCAAATATGGTCGATTAAAACCCTGGAGAGCAACCGTTGGTAGCTCTGAAAAGGCATCCCGAGGCAACTTATGTCACCTCCAACGCACTCCGCCGCTGATTAACGACAACGACACTGAAAGACGGACTTGAAAGTACAGCATACACTTTATTTTGTGCCTACTCAAACTTACTACTTCGTAGTAAATCCTTGACATCTTTAACTCATAAGACACTTGACTTAGTCCGTGGCTAATGATGAAAAACCGGGATAGAAGACCCGATAAATATTACGTTAAATATAACGTTAAAATGTAAAGTCATAATGAGAACAATAATCAATATGAGCATGAAGCGCTGCTTGCAAACATCTTGCAAACCCACGTCATTTCTACTGAGAAAAATTCGACGAGGTTTATTACATAATATATCAAATCAAGGTGCAAGTGCATTGTGTTTTTATTCTGTTTCTAAATTCGTGAAATTTGATTCTGATTTAGAGCATGGCTTTTGTAAAGAAATCGGTCTGCACCAAATTGAACTTTTGGGATCTTGAACGTTAAGATGTCTTATTTGAAGATTGAGGTTGTTTATCATAAATGATGACGGTTTCATACAGTCGCTTCAAATACTGACTATATAATGCGTCTCTTAATATGATGAATTTCGTTACCTAATCGACTCTTATCTGGCGGTCTCGGGTAGATGAGGCAATGAACTTTCGAGTTCCAAATGCTGATAAATAAAAAATAATCGACTCTTATCTATCATTCTAAGTTGATCAATTAATTCAATTCGTATTTTGTAACGTTGATATTCGACTTAAATATTTTCCATTCCTCATTTTGTTTAATTCTAATCATTTTATGGACTGTTCCAGCCATTATACTGTTTTATAGTCGTATGTTGAACGTGTGTAACATTATCGTGTATGATTTTATTTGATTATGTGCACTCTGTATCATCTTTTCATCACTCATGCCTATTACCAGTCAGTGGTATACGTAAGAAACGTTAAGCTTCAATGCATTTGAAGTTGAAGCTATGAAAAGTGAATTACTGCGCTGATTAATAAATCACATAAATCTGCCGAATGGCGATGACTGGGTTCTTAGCGATGACTGATTCCAAGATAGTTATTTCCTGAAAGGCAGTCATATGTAATGTTCAAACGTAAAAATTTGATGATTACCTTGGTATGTTGTATACAATCCCCACCATAATGCACTGTTAGGAACATATGCACACAGCGAGGCGATGTATCCTCTATAAAATCCACGAAAACCATCCCGTAGATATATCAGCTTCACTATTTCTGATGAGATTTGTGCACGAGACATCCCTGGTTGAAAGGTTAATCCCAATGGATTCATACTCAACTAGTGAAAAAAATTCACAAATTTTTATACAGTTTATTAATCAAACCAAGCAAAGAATTTTGATAAATATTGAAATCCGATAGCCTTTACTGTTCAAATTGCTCACCTTGTCGACAACTAGCCGGCCGTGTTTAACGTTCACACCCAATACCATTAAATGTTGACTGAGAACATCGAATGGTATAACTATAGAATGACCTACGAGACTCGCAGCGCCTCCTCCAATTAACGCCTTGACCCGTGAGTCCAAATTGGATGTGACTGAATTTTGGCCGAGCAAGTGACGAACACCTTCGTAAGTCGCTGCATAAAAAACTCCGGACACTATTTGAATTGAGCTTATCCAAAATCCTCGATAAAGACCAGCCATACCTTCGGATCTGTATATTTTTTTGTAAGCATCTAGCATGCCTGCAAACAGAGACATAAGTCAAAAGATTTATAACAATGGGGATTTCCGAAATTACCATTAACCTTATGTTTGGACGCATACCTAAATACAGAAATTAGATGAAGATTTGAAGAAAAAGTCTACCTCAAATTAAACTATTATTATTAACTCAACCAGAACCTTTGATTGGTTGGAGTTTAATTTTTTTTCGAATAAATTGTTCCATAAAAAGACGGAAGAAGAAACGAAAGTATTGAACTCTGTACATTGATGTAAATATTTTATGGTTTAAGATAGGAGAAGGAAGTTGCCTGGTAGAGAATGCAGTCAGATTATTAGTAATAAAACATTGTACACCCTCCATTGGCGCAAAGTTATGCTCGCGAATCAGTTGAAGCTGCACAACAATGCATATAAATCTGTATTTCAATGTGCATAATGCCTGAAGCAGCTAAAAATCTGAATGTTCAAATTAAAGAAATATTTTTTCGCAATTCCATCTTATATACAAATGTTGTTCCACACAATTTCAGCACATGAGCCACATTGGTCACATAGCACATAAAAACCGCATAAAAAACTCAAATTATATCGCAGATTTAGCATTCTTTAATGCACCCAGTTGATATCCCTATACAGGGTGTCCTGATATTCAAAATACATTTTTGTATTTTTGGATTCCAAAAAAAAAATGGAGTCGAAAATATTAATAAAGTTTTTTTACCAAGTTAATAATTCTAAAGTTATTTACAATAAAGAATAACCAATCAGAAGCACGCGTTAAATATCCGAAAGTGTGTGCGTAAACAAGTTTAGAGCGCATTATTAAAAATTCGTTTACGTTTGCAGTAGGTTGTGAGTGACTGGTGCAGTTTCACACTTAAGCGATATACAAAAATTGGAAAAAAATATCTTTTCCTGAAACTTCGATTCTGTAGCAGTACGAAAGGGGTTCAAATATTTAAATTCTGTAGAATTATCTTGAATTCTTGTAGGATTCTCTAGAAATCTGAAAAATTCTCTCAAAGTCTGTAAAAGGCTCGTAGACACTGATGAATTCTGTAGAAATCTCTCAAGTTCTGGAAGTTTTTCGAAAATCTGTAGAATTATTTGGAATTCTTGTCGAATTCTCTAGAAATCTGTGAATGCTGTTGAATTGTGTATTATCTGTGGAATTTGAGGAATCCCCGTGAACTATTGTGGAAGTCTCCAGAAGTGGGAGTCTCACTAAAAGTATATAAAATGCTCGTACGATTCCTAGGATTCCCTAGTAATTCATGGAATCGTACTATAAATTCTGTAGTCGACTCTTAAACACTTTCGAATTCTATTTATGTCCATTCAGTTTCATAAAGTTCTCCGATCATCCGTGGGATTTGCTTCAACCCTTGTAGAATTCTTTAGAAATATGTAAAATACTCATGAATTTCCTAGAATTTTTTGGAAATCTTTCGATTTCTGTAGAGTACTTGTAAATACTGTTCATTTCTGTATGAGTCCCTTCAATTTCAGAAAATTTTTCAAAAATTTGTGAAATCCCCGTGAACTATTGTGGAAGTCTCCAGAAATCTGTGAAATTCCTTATAAATTCTTGCGAAATTCACTAAAAGTATATAAGATGCTCGTACGATTCCCAGGATTCCCTAGTAATCCATGGAATTCTACTATAAATTCTGTAAACGACTCTTAAACACTTTTGAATTCTATTCATGTCCATTCAGTTTCATAAAGTTCTACGATCATCCGTGGGATTTGCTTCAACCCTTGTAGAATTCTTTGGAAATATGTAAAATACTCATGAATTTCCTACAATTTTTTGGAAATCTTTCGATTTCTGTAGAGGACTTGTAAATACTGTTCATTTCTGTAGGAGTCCCTTTAATTTTAGAGAATTCCTAAAAAATCTGTGAAATTCCCGTGAACTCTTGTAGAAGTTTCCAGAAATCTGTGAAATTCTCGTAAATTCTTGCAGAATTCTCTGGAAGTATGTAAAATGCTCGTAAGTTCCCCAGGATTCCCTAGTAATTTATGGAATCGTACTATAAATTCTCTAGACGACTTTTAAATACTTTTGAATTCTATTTATGTCCATTCAGTCTCATAGAATTCTCCGATCATCCGTGGGATTTACTTAAACCCTTTTAGAATTCTTCAGAAATATGTAAAATACTCATAAATTTCCTAGAACTTTTTGGAAATCTTTCGATTTCTGTAGAGGACTTGTAAATACTGTTCATTTCTGTAGGAGTCCCTTTGATTTCAGAGAATTCCTAAAAAATCTGTGAAATTCCCGTGAACTCTTGTAGAAGTTTCCAGAAATCTGTGAAATTCTCGTAAATTCTTGCAGAATTTTCTGAAAGTATGTAAAATTCTCGTAAATGTCCTAGAATTCCTCAGTTGTTCATGGAATTCTCCTGAATTTTGTAGAAAGCTTGTGAATATTATTCAATTCTCTAGGTGTCTTGAATTCTGGAGAATCATTCTGAAATCTGTAAGCAATGTATTGCAGAAGAATAAGAAGAATTTAGAGGTGAAAGAAAAAACTCCAAATGAACTCGAAACTTGTACAAAAATTTTGAATATTCACAAGTCTTCTACATATTTCACAAGTATTCTACAGATTTCAGGATGATCCTCCAGAATTCCAGACTAGAATTCAGGACGATTCTCCAGAATTCCAGACTCCTGCAGAATTTAAACAGAATTTATGGGTCTTCTACGGGATTTGAGAGGGCTCCACATATTTCTAGAGAATTTTGGAGGGATTTACGAGAATTTCACAGATTTCAAGTGACTTTCAAACGGTTCACGGGAATTCCACAGGTTTTCAGAAAATTCTCTGTAACTGAAGGGACTCCCACAGAAATGAAGGGTATTTACGAGTCTTCTACCTTGTTCAAGAGAATTAAATACATTCCTAGAGAATTCTGGAGAATTGACGAGTATTTCACATATTTCGAGAGAATTATACAACAATTCAAGAGAATTTGCCTCGAATTTTGCATATTTCTAGAGTTACACAAACGTTTACGGGGATTCCACACATACTACAAGACTTAAAAGTATTCACGAGCCTCCCACAGATTTCAAGGGAGTTTCTCAGTTTAATAGACAATACCGAAAAAATTGTAGAGAGTTCCACAAGAATTCTAAATAATTCTACAGATTTATGGAAAATTTCCAGAACTTGAGAGACTTCTACAGAATTCAGCAGTATCCACGAGCCTTTTACTGATTTTGGGGGAAATTTTCAGATTTCTAGAGAATTCTACAAGAATTCAAGATAATTCTACAGAATTTAAATATCCCAACCCCTTTTGTACTGTTACAGCATCGAACGTTTTAGGAAAAGATATTTTTCCCAATTTTTGTATATCGCTAAAGTGTGAAGCTGCATCAGTCACTCACAACCTACTGCAAAAGTAAATGAATTATAAATAATGCGACCTGAACTTGTTTACACACACACACTCTCGGATACCTAACGCGTGCTTCTGATTGGTTACTCTTTATTGTTAATAACTTGATAATTATTACCTTGGCAAAATCTTTGTTATTATTTTCGTCTCCATTTTTTTTGGAATCCAAAAATACAAAAATGTATCTCGAATACCAGGACACCCTGTATAAGACCTCTTTTTTTTTACTTTCGGATGGTATTTCATACAATTCAAACTTAAAAAGTGAGAACACGTCAATCTTTATTAAGACACCTATCGTAATTGATTGAAGAAAAATAGTATATTACACTACAAGGGCAGAAAGTTGAAATTCCTGCACTGTGTGACATTGGGCCCGAGGCGAAGGCGAAGGCATCATATCTCGCAGTTGAGGGCCCTCAAACTTCTGCCCGCGTGGTGTATCCTGTTTTTCTTCACACCCGGTCGAAAGTACGGTAAAGAATCATATTTTTATAAACAATGCATGTATGTATTGATGCCTGCCCAGACATTTACAGCACGAGCGAAGCAAGTGTTGCTGGTCGGAGGGCAGGCATCAAATAAATTTACAAAAGTAAATTTTAATGATGCATCTTCAAAAGAAGTGATTTCAATTTTATGCTTTTATAACCTCTTCCTCATCCGTGGTTTCGTCAAAAGAGAATGATTGATTCATTTCGTTCATTTTTTAATATAAATCTTTATTTAATATTAATCTTCAAATTATACTCACTAATACATAACGATACAAATTAAATCTAAGCAAGCTTTGAGGTTATATGAACAAGCAAGAGTACCAGCAGAAATACTTCTGGCTGACGGCAGCAACGAGAGTTTCATGAATTACGACCCTGAAGTTTGCTATATGCTATAGATTTAAAATTTGTGTGATCGATAATTACCAGATGAACAGTCCGACATGAAAACTAAGATAACCATTGGAATCGTTTCCCAAACGTCAATAACGTTGAAAATGCTCTAATTGTTTGGAAAATTACTTTTTCAAATGGTGCGCGCGAGTAAGTTTTTGCTTCCGGCGTGACAGAGGGCGCGAGAGTAGTTCTATCAATGCTTAAAGTTAGACTTTCTGGCCAACAATCGATGCCGGAGGAACGTACTTTCGATCGAGGTATGAAGAAAAATTATTTTTATTTGCCTTAGTTTTGACCCCAAGTTGTCCAGATTATTATTTTCACCACCAGTTAAAGAAAATGAGTGCCGGGTGGGTGAAATAGGTAAGAAGTATTATGATCCAATTCTTGAAAAAAAAAACGTTTATAAGTAAGCCGTACCATTGTACATGTGATTTCGTCTTTGGATCTGAAGTCGTGTTTTGATCACAGTCAATGGGTAGAGACAGCAACGGACTGAGAAAGACGAGAGCATGCTCAGTGGAAAAAACTTCGTTTTGTCCATCATGTCCCACTCGATGGTGCGAATGAAAGGTGGAGATTCCACCGAAGACATCTTTAGGTATCAATTCCGCAGAATTGTTCGTTATTGGGTTAAAGAAAGTCCGGTTAGACACTCGTTTGTGAAGATGCAGCTTTCTCATCTCGCACATTTCAATAGCTTCTTCTGGACATTACAACCAAAATGCTGTTTCTGAATTAGGACGTCATTTCTGCCAAAGAAAAATTTCAATATTTATTGATTACTAGTGCTGTACTTGCATAAACAAACATGAAAGTATAATAAAACGTCTGACACTAAAATATCACTGATTAACAAAAATAACCGATGTCCCCGCTATGTGCGACATATTATTTCCATAGAACTTTTCAATGCTGAACACGAATCTGGCTTTATTACTATCACTAGTTTGATAGATGTTTGAAATTGAAATTGTTGGTAAAAAATCGTCCAATAGTCTTTTTTTAGAGTAAAGAAATTTTTCAGTCTTGAACGCAAGTTCATTTCGATGCGTTTTTATCACAGTTTGCAAGTATCGTCTTACTTCAGAGATTTACTTACTTTAGACATTGGTTCTCAAGATATTCTCCAAATAACTAAAAAAGTGCAAAAAATTTGCTGGAATTTCATTGCTCGGTAATTTAGGATATATTTACCTTGTTTTAATGAACAACAGGTCGATTTTTTTGTTTCTCAATGAAAAATAACTATATAGAAAGAAATTTAAATTCGGATCATCCGTTTCTGAAATATCTTGAAAAATGTGTACTCTTCTTTTCAATTTCCGAAAACTTGTACTAAATGTCGAACTGGGCATCAGATCCTCATTATCATATGGAAATTTTCGGAGTTTGCTTGAGCGAACATGTTTTTTGATCGAACCGTGATGTGATGTAATCGCGAGTTATATGAATGAAATGTACGTGATCGTCTTATATTTCATAAATTTAGGAACAAGTAACATAAGACGATCACTCATATCGCTATTTGTTTCTGAATTTCATGCAGTTCTAAAACAATAGACGATCTCTCACACTATTTTTTATTTCTGGATTTCATGCAGTTGTGAAACATAAGAATGTCGCTTACATATCATTCGTTTCTGGAATTCATGCATTTGTGAAGAATCAGACGATCAACCATATCGTTCACTCTTCAGTGAAACTTTTTTTCAATTATAATGAATACGTTTATTTTCCATTCCTCTGTCGGGTGTCTACCATTTGTGTTTTTGTGTATCTATTTATTCTCTTCCCTTTTACGGATTTGAGAGCCTCCTTTCCCTTTACAATAAGTTACATAAGTGCCTTAATGTACTTATTCTAACTTAATCAAAACCATTAAAATCTACTTTTTCAGCTATTCGCTATTATTTATATACTATGTACGCAATGCGCATGTTCAAGCTTTCGTTTTCTCGTACGATCTTTTAATTTTATAGTTTTCTCAAATTTTACTTTCAATATTTATCTAGATCCTTTTATCCGTATACACCCTTGACTTTTTCGTCCCTCAGTTCTCCCAGTCTCCTCATTCATTGTACTCCCTGAACACTTTCATCCAGTATTCCTCTTACACAATCACTCACACTTCTGCCTTCCGCTTCTTCTCCAGTACACACCTCTAACACATGATCCCACAACTCCACTTCATAACCACATATTCTGCACATTTCATCTTCTTCGTGCATCCATTATCAACACGCTTTCATTCCCTCTCACATTCTGAACCTTAGCACTTTATTCCACTAACCCTCCTTTTTTAACTTTGTCAGGTGTTCTGGTTGACTTGTTCTTCCATCCATTTGACCATTTTATACCTCCTTCTGTACTCCGAATCCATAATTTTTCCCCATATTTCCACTCCTTGCCTGACCATCATTTCTGATACTACTTCCTGCCATTCTATATTCCCTTCACGTAAATTATATTCTTAACTCATTCGCTGTCTCTCTCCATACCATTCTGAATTGTCTCTCCTCTCGCTAAAACTAATCTTCTTTATGCACGCTTGCACGATTTCGCTTTCCTCTCCCCTCTTTAGTTTCTGTTCAAACTTCCATGCTCTCTTCACTTGTCGAACTACCATTTTCTCTCTACACAGTTTTTCGCTCAGTATATATCCTGGCACACGACTGCCCATATCAAACATCCCTGTTCTCATCCTCCAGTCATCCTTAAACCTTCTCTTCCCTGTGCCCAAAACTCGACACATTATTTCACTCGCACACTACACCCTTTTTCTTACTTGCAGTGCGTTGCCTCCCTATGCTTCAAACCAAAACCCTAAGTTACATAATTCCTCGAGTAGTTCAATCGTTTATCTCTCAAACTTCCACTTATACTCTATTATCAGTTGTTCCCATTCCTTTCCTTACACCCACCTAGTTCTGTGGGACACTTCCTTCCTCTTCTTCCTGACTCTCTAATATGTTCCTGAGCACTCCACCATAGATCTCTCACCTCACCGACATCAGAGTGATACCTATATAATCATCTACCTTTTTACCCTACCTTTTTTCAATTAGCGGAATCACTCATCCCGCCCTCTAGTCATTAGGCCATCCTTCATCTCCTCTCCATACTCTGTTACAGATTCTCCACACCTCTTCTCTCTCACCTTCCCTGCCCATACTTTAGAGCTTCATTCTCCATACCATCTTCTCGTGTTGCTCTATTTCTTTTCAGTCTTTCAATTGCCTCGTCTACTTCCTCCCTGCTTATACCGTTCCTACCTTCCTTTTCTTTCTCTTTTACCTTCTTCTCTCATATTTTTTTCTTCCCCGCCTTTTGAAGTACTCTGTCCATTAACTTATTTTTATATCCTCATTCACTCACTCACTCACTCCCTTCCTTCTTCCTCCTCCCCTATTTATTACCTCGCAAACCTTTCCTTCCTTTACTGCTTTCTCTACCTCCTCCATATATCTTACCTTTTTCTTCTTCTACATTCTCTAACACTCCTTTACCTTCTTTTTGCCTTTTTTAGATTCCTCATCCCACCAACCTTTTCTTTCCATGTCCTCCTCCCCTTCTTGTCTTATTGCTTCTTTGATCTTTTCAATCACCCATTCCATTCTTTTGATTATTTTGTCTATCCCCTCCTCTTCTATGCCTTTTACATTTGAATTCCTCATTGTTTCTCCGAATGTTATTATCTTTCCTCTCGCTCAGCGACCCATGTTTTCTTTACATTCCTTTTCTCCTTCCTTTTTACCTCTAGGATGATTGTGACCTCCAACTTTTAATTTTGCTATTACCGTGAAGTGCTCAGAGCCTATTTCATTACCCATTCCCATTATTGGCTTTCTTACTCTTTCTTATGTTAGAATGTAGTCTATTGCGGTTTCTCCTATCCCTGTAAATATTATTCCACTGTCCTCATCCCCTTTTGTATTTTGATTGCAAATAGACCACCTTGCTTCTCCTAACAAGTTCAGGAGTATCTGTTTCGATCTTTCGATTTCTCTATGTTTCAATTTCCTCATGAACACCTCCTCCTCTTCATCACACACCTCTCCTCCCTGACCTCCAGTCCATGCATTAAGGTCATCCCAAATAAATACCAGCCCCTCTCCTTTTTCTTCAATCCACCTCCTTATAACTTTCCATCCCTCCTCTTCCCCTGTTCTCCTGTAAACGCATACTACCACCAGCCATCCCGCTCCCTTACTCATGTTCTTTTCATGCTTCTTAAACCTTCCAAACATGTCCTCTTGGCAACTCTTCTTCTACTCTCTTCTAGCCTCTCTCGTCCACCTATGCCTCACTCATCATTATTACGTCCCATTTTTCCAATTTCTCACAGAAAACTTTATCCTTGTTTTTTCATCCAGGACCATTCCAGAATGCCTTTATCACTTCCCCATCTTCTCTCGTCTCTATGTTTGTTTACCTTCCGTAAACTCCATTTCCCTCCATTGCCTTGTACGACAGTCTTTCAAAACTTCTTTTTCCTCGTCAAAGATCCTCATCTCTCCGTTTACCCATTTACTATCCCTACCTATTATTACTTTCACTCCTGACTGTGCTACTCACCACTCTCTCCAGCCTTCACTTTTCTTCCGCTCTCACTAGCCAAAAAAGTTGAAGCACCAAAAAAAAAAAACCCCCGTGACCTTACATTTGGTACCAAAAACGGAAGTCCCATTTATGTTTTTGTGTTTTTAGAATAAATTCATCAGATATAAGGCGTGATTGAAGACAAGTTTTACAAAAGATTGAACAATGTGATTTATCGTCTTATTTTTCACAAATGCATGAATTTCAGGAACCAATTAAATATGGGAGATCGTCTTATATTTCACAGCTGCATAAAATTCAGAAATAAATAACAATGTGAGTAACCTCTTATGCCTTAGAACCGCATGAAATCCAGAAATAAATGACAATGTGAGTGATGGTCTTATGTTACTTGATTCAGAATTTTATAAAGTTCTAAAATAGGGTAAATGTACCAGTGGTCGGACAAATAGTGTTATACTCATATTTGAATTATTGTAGGCACTCATTTGTTCCTTTTTTCTTCACAAGGTTCGCGTTTTTGGACTCTGTATTGTTGAAGTTATTTTTGCCCTCAATTTTGAAGTTAATGTGGTTTTTATAAGAAATGAAAGGTTTTTTGGAAAAACATGAGAAAGCACTAGTGGTCGGACAAGAATTTCAGTGGTTTAGCTGTTTATACATAATTGTAAAATACCTAAAGCAACAATAATCAATTAGAAATCCTTTTTGCATCAAATCGATTCAATTTTACTGATTATTTTCCAATTACTCATTCTCTATTGGACACTCAATTTTTAGATTAGTTTTATTCCATGCGTATGTTTCGATTGTAATGAAATGTTTTTGACTGCAAAATCAGTTTCTCGGAAGTTCAACGGGTTCACGGCTTAAAAATAAAATATAAAAAAGTGAAAAGGATAATAAGTATTTGGTCTGAGGGAAATTCAGCTTGAATTGATTAATAGAGTGTGTGTGTATGATTATTTAATTATTACTACATTTTTTGACGTGAAAACTTTCGATATTATGCTTGTGCCAATGAGGTGGGTATCTTATTTCTCCCGTTGACGGGATGGAATGGAACAGTGTTTCTTCATCCGATGAACTTTATTCAGCCTGTGCCCGTGAATCCGATCGAAAGTTTGCTGTTATCGAAAAATATTTAACTGGATAAATTGATTGCTACAAAACCGCGATTTCTCACCTGAAAGCCTGTCAAGTGGCAGGCCGCTGCGCCAGGTGGGGTATATGGCGTTATTATTTTAAAGCGGGAAATTCAATATTATTCATGATATTCACACATACATAGAATTGAAAATTGGAATATTTTTGAGAGAAAATTTTGTTTATTATCTTATGAAGTTATTTTATGTAGCCGAAAGTTGCAGAATCTTCCACAGCGTGGACGAAAAACTCTATTTTCGAAACACTAGCCTAAGAACGGGGCAATAAAGGGGAGTATATCACGAACCCTCTTATTTTTTACAACCATTGCCCGTCAGAAAATAGAAAGGATGTTGTTATCAAAAGATCAGACATTATTTAACTCATTTTCCTTGATTGTTGCGAAATCTCAATTCATCATCTGACAATAGACAAACCGGAAGATGCCGGTAGGTGGCGTACATGGCGTGGTTATATTCAAGCTTTCGACCCACACTGTCTGTTTGTGGGTTCGATTCCCGCCTCGCACTCCGAAAGAGCTTCGGGGGGCCGCGAAAGTCGTGAGCCCGGTACCTCTAGAGTTCTTTAAGTTCTCTGAGTATTAAGTAGCTGTTGCTCTTGGTGGGTCGGAACCCACCTTGAACTGTAGGTCCCTCTCACCACCGAATTAGTGGTGAGGGGTGTAAAGGTATAGAGAGAAGGTTATGCCGATATTCTCAAACCCGTAACAGGGAGAGAGTATAAACAAATATTCCAACTAAATATCCACCTACAATATACATATTATATTTCTGGTATAAAAAAGAACGAATTTTTGAAGATCTAGAGAATGAACAGACCCAGCGGACACATTCTGTAAATGTTACATAACAAAAAGGGAACATTTATACATAACATTGTTACAATTGTGTTCTATAACAATTACAGAACATAAGTCACACTGTTCTGTAACGCTGTTACTCTCGGGATACGTAACAGTTCTGGAATTTTGTTCTGTAACTGATATAGAACGGAGTGATAGAACTGTTCTGTCACTAGTGTGTTACGCGTGTTCCATGAACGGATCATAAAAGTCACACTGTTCTGTAACGCCGTTACTTTGAGGATATGTAACAATCCTTTTTGTTCCGTTACTAACATAGAACAGAGTGCTGGAACTGTTCTATTACAAGAATGTCACGCGTGTTCTGAGAACGGAACATAACGATAAGACTGTTCTGTAACGCTGTTACTGCAAGGATATGTGACAGTTCTAGAATTCTGTTCTGTAACTAATATAGAACATAGTTATAGAACTGATCTGTCACTAGAATGTCACACGTGTTCCAAGAATGGAACATCAACGTCGCGCTTTTCTGTAACGCTTTTACTGTAAGAATACGTAACAGTTCTGGAGTTTTGTCCTGCAACTAAAATATAATATTTTTTCGTCCACGCTGAGAAAGATTCTGCAATTTTCGGCTACATAAAATAACTTCATAGGATGATGAACCTAATTTTCCTCTCAAAAATATTTCAATTTTTAATTCTAATTATGTGTGAATGTTATAAATAACATTGAATTTCCAGCTGGAACATAATAACGCCATGTACGCCACCTGACGCAGCGGCCTGCCACTTGACAAGCTTTCAGGGGAGAAATTGAGGTTATGTAGCAATCAATATTCATCAGTTAAATATTTTTCGATAACAGCAAAGTTTCGATCGGATTCACGGGCACAGGCTGAATAAAGTTCATCGGATGAAGAAACACTGTTCCATTCCATCCCGTTAACGGGAGAAATAAGATACCCACCTTCTTGCTCCCGTTAACGGGAGAAGTAGTCACACCGTTAAAAAAATTCTGCATCCAAGTTTGGACAGATTGAGAATCCTTGCATATACGGCATATGAATGCAACCAATCAAGTTATATCCCAATTCAAATACATCTCAAATAAAAATACAAGAACACACTGTTCTATGATACAAAATATAGCGCACGACCCCAAAATTGTGCTCAATGGTGACCAGCTTTTGAAAATGTTCAACACCGTGCCTTCCGGGATACAAGAAGGAAGAAATCATGCAAATTTCAAGCATCTATTTACTTTTGATGAATACGGTTTCCTGAACTATTTCTACGACGAAACATAAAGGATTGTCCGACCACTGGTACGTGTCCGGAGACCGGTACACTCACCCTATAAGGCGCCAACTCACATATCATTCACATCACATCACGATCCAATCGAAGAGGAACACGTTCACCCAAGCAAACTTCGAACATTTTCGTACGTATGTTTGAAGATCTGATGCCCAGTACAGCATTTAGTGGAAGTTTTCTGAAATTAAAAAAATAGTATACATTCTTCAAGATATATCAGAAACAGATCATCTGGATTCAATTTCTTTTAAGATAATTGTTTTCCATGACGGAAAAGCAAACAGATCGTCCTGATATTCATCCAAAAAAGTAAAATATGTCCTGAATGAGTGAGCACTTGAATCTCAATAAATTTTTAGCACTTTCTTTATAGTTTCTTGAGTACATATAAAGAACCGTTATAGGTATCGCCAAAGTGATTCGATATTTGCAAACTTCGTTAAAAAACGCATCGAAATTATCTGCGTTGAAGGCGAAAAGAAAATTCCGCTCTTTATTCAACTAGAAGTGGTAGCAACAAACAAAAAAAAAACAAGATTCGTGTTTGGCATTGTGAAGTACTTCGAAAATGATAGGACGCGGTTATCAAGGGTATAGGTCATATTTGTTGATCAGTGCATTCAGTTCTTTATTAAAAACTGTCGTTACACAGTTAAGAAAGTTACGTAATGTTACTACATCTATCGCAAATAAGGAGAGGAGATCCCTCGTTTATGAAAGCTATAATTACTATAAAAAACATATAAATACACTGGGATCCCGCGATTTCGCCAGTCGGTAGTTGTCCTTCCGAGAATTGAGCTCGTGGACGAGACGAGCCAAGGGATTTCGAGAGTTACTCGCCCTGCTCTATTCTCAGCGCCTGACGTACCCTCAGAGTGGACAATATCCTAGCAGGGAATTCCGCCGATGCGCTAACTGACGAAAATCGCAAAGAAATAGTTCATACAGCTCTTACTGTTCTTGTTTCAGCACTCGCGTGAGTTGCCCAATTTCGTCGATGCCTGACCCTGATGCTGGACAAATCGCACGATCCTTGTGTACGTATAGTTATTAGACACAAATTGCTTTAAGGTTGTACTGGTGCGAGAGCCAAGTGATCAGAATTCGATAAAAATTTATATACATAAAGTTTATGCTACCTCACGCCACCTTATCAAATTTAAAGAAAATCTTGTCGCTGGGTGTCGAGATATAAGCTTTCAAAGTTGAGTAGAAATGAAGGGGTGCACCGCATACGGGCGTAAGTGCCAAAATCCGAGTTTTACAGGAGAGACAAAAAACGGTATAACT
>WSXT02175629.1:0-22026 GCA_011762715.2 Neuroterus valhalla | reverse complement strand
GGGGGTGGGTGGGGACTGAAAGGAAAGGAGGGGGACTGGGGGGGGGGGGGGGAGGGGGGGGCTAGGTTAAGGGAAAATATACACACTGGCATATGGTGGGAAGAAAATAAAAGTAGGTAGTGGTATTAAGAGATAAGAATTCACAAGAGGTATCAAGCTATGGGCCAGAGATATGAGAATGAAAGAAGAGAATGAAGATAGAGAAGACGCGAGAGATATCAAATGGAAATTAGTGGTAGAATGGGAGACGCCAGGGTACATGGTAAGAGGAGAGAGTCAAAGGGAAAAGTTGAGGATCAAGACAAGAAACAGGGCATGGAAATTTGAAGACAAACTAAGAGAGAAAAAGAGAGGAGAGTCAGCGAGGAAGTGTCACAAAGAAGAAGAAGAAGAAGAAGAAGAAGAAGAAGAAGAAGAAAGGGGAGAAAGGGACAAATAATTAAACGCGATGGAAAGAAGAAAGAAAGGAATTTTTCAGGGATAGTGAGATGGGAGTAAAGAGTACTCTAGGTTATGAGCAATTGGAAAAGAGAGATAAAGAAATGCAAATAACGGACAGAAAGGGAAGGATAGGTGAAACAAGAGATAATAAATTGTACAGGGTAATGAGAAAATAAAAATTATCAAAATAACTGGAGAAAAGGAAGGGGGAAAGGATATAGACGAGGATTGCCAGGTGAAAATCTGGAAATGGAGTTAAGGAAGCAATGCATTGGGAAAAAGATGGGAAGAGAAAATGCTAGGTGTTCGAATAGGCGGAGGAGACATGGGAACATGTATGGAATAGATTTATGAGGAAAAGGAAAGGAATGGAGGATGACAATGAAGTTTTGAGGAAATTTTTGGAATAGAAGAGATGGGAGAAGAGGAAAATGAGGCGTGCAATAAAAGGAGAGAGAAAATACTCAAGTAGGTAAAGGGCAGGTCAGGCATGGGAGGAGGAGTCAGGTTGAGGGAGAGCACAAACGTATGTGGGAATGGGTAGAGAAAATGAAATAAAAGGAAGTGGGGGAGGGCGAAAATGATGAGCTGGTGTCGAGAGAAAGGATAAGGGCAATGGACTAAGAAATTGAGAGGATAGAGAAGGAAGATAGATGATATGATATCATAATAAGAGGGCTAAAGTTGAGGAGTGATGAAAAGAAGGATCTGACGCAAAATGAGAGAGAAGTTGAAAGAATGCTGAATGAAAGAGCTAGGAGGGAGAGTAATGGAGGGAGAGCGGTGATTGTAGGGTATGAGAAAATAAAAGTAGAGAAGAGAATGTGGGTTTGTAATGAGGAGAAAGAGGAACTGAAAGAGGATCAGGGAGACTCGTTTCCTAGGAAGTAGAAAGAATGGGGAAAGCAGGGCGGAGGAGTGATATAGGTGCTGTTTTGCAATGCAGCAGGGGCGAAGAGAAAGATGAGGACCTTGGAGGTTTTATAGGTATTTGATATTGTAGGTCTAATAGAAACGGAGGTAGAGGGTAAAAAAATGGGAGACCATAGAATCTAGGATACCAAGGGGGTTAAGGTGAAGTGTTTAAGAGGAAATCAGATTGAAGAAGAAAGGTTGGGCTGATGGCGGAATTATTAAGGGGCTTAGGGGCGAATCCAAAGGAGTTCATGTTGGAGGTGAGAGGCAGGAGGTCGAAATTAGAGTCGTAAAGATAGGAGGAACAATACGCGCTTGGTTGGTAATGTACATTAAGGATGGAATGGAAGGGACGGGGGATATTAAATGCGCGAGAGGGGAGAGGATGGTGGTACTGGGGAGGAAACTGCACTACCAAGATGGAGAGAGATTAGGGTATCTAAGGGGATGGAAAAAGTTTTGAAAGGAGATTGAAGGATACGGTTATCAATAAGGAGGACATTCTGAGAGACTGGATAGTATATGGAGGCTTAGCGATCGCGAATAATATATAGCAGGGAATGATGTTGATAAGAGGAGAGGGAGGCGAAAGGCAAGGAAATGAGTAAGGTTCGATAGAGGAATAGGAGATATGGACGCGAGAGGCTATAGCGAAATGCCAGGAACAGTTAGGAAGAGTAAGTTTAAAGAAGGGTCGGTGGAAAAGGTATGGGGCGATCTGAAAGAAAAAGTGAGAGGGAAGGTGCAACAGAAAGTGATTAGAACGAAAAAAAAGGAATAGTGCAACCGGGGTGGGATAGGGATTACAAAAAGATGAATGGAAAGGTTAAAAGAGAGTCAAATAAGTCAAATAAGGGAACAATGAAGAAGGAAGAGTGCGTAGAGATGAGGAAGGAGTTTGAGTTGATGTGTAAAGTGAAAAAGCAAGGAAGAGAGGAAGTTCTGGAAGAGGTCTTGACAAGTTTTGAAACAGGGGTGGACATGTGGAAGATAATAAATAGGATCAGAAAGCGTAGGAAGGGACAAGTGAAAAAATAGGAGGTGAGGAGTGAAAGTATTTTTTTTTCTAAGAATCATTTCAGGGCTGAGTTCAACAGGAGAGATCAAGAGAGTAGAAAATGAGACAAGAAGGGAGGATAGAGTTAAAGGAAAAGGAGATAGAGACACAAATAGTAACGTTAGGAAGATCAGAGGCAGCAAACTTGGACGGGGTGCAGAACGAAGAATGGCTATTTGGTACACCAGTGTTTAGGGATAGGTTAAAAGAGTAAGTGAAGGAAGTATAGAGAGGTGAGGGGTTTTCAGGCGAGTGGAGGAAGGGACTGATAGTGCCACTGTATAATAAGAGAGGGGTCAATAGATAGAGGGAAATTGTGCGAGGTGATGGAAGAGAGGAGAGTAGAGAGAGATATAATCAAGAGGGTAAGGGAGGTGTATCGAGAGACAAGAGATAGATTGAGAGGAGAGGACAGGATTTTGCAGTGCTTCCGAATGGATATTGATATTGAGGCAGGGTATTGAGGCAGAGGTGTTCGCTTAGCCCAATGATTTTCGCGATTTTTTCGGTAGCATGGACAGGAAGCTAGAGGAAGGAGTGGTAAGAGGAGTCAGGGTAGGAGTGACAAAAAGGAAGGAGACCTTGGAGGAGATCATGAAGAGGTTGAGAAGATACCTAGATAAAAGTCGGTTGGAGTTGAATTCAGAAAATTCAAAGGTTATAGTGTTCAGAAGAAAGGGTGGAAGGGATAAGGGAGACGGGGAGAAAAAATTAAGGGATTTTAACAAGTAGTCGAGCGTGTACGTTTGAGCAGAAATTTTTGGAAGGCAAGGAAAGTAGGCTGATGAGAGAGTGGTAGTAGAAAAAGAAGAGCAGGAGAAGAGATGGGATGATGGAGGACGAGGGAGAAATGCATTTAAGAGAGAATGGTCTGCATGGGGATGAAGTGAAAAAATGTCACGAGGAGGGAAGAAAAATGTATGAGATTATTAAGAGGAATGGCCTGGAGAGAGTGAGACAGAGAGAGGGGTGGAGGGGGGACCAAGGAGTTTGGGTAATCCCGTTGTGTCCCTATGTAGGCCTAAGCGTGCCACTATAGTCCTCTTCATAAGGCGAGGACCGTAGTCACGCTGTTGGCCGATATATCTGACTGATGCAGTTACTTCCCGGGAGTGCCATACGCTTCCCGACGAGGGGGCCAAGGTTTGATGAGGAGAAGGGTGGATTATGCCAAGGGAGACCTCAACTTTTTCTTCATCGTTCATGCTAAGCAATCTCTTCTAATATTTTTGCAATATTCAATAGTCAATAATTACTTGATAATTACAAAAGAAATCATACCTTGTTTTTCAGAAAAGTCTGTCTGATCATTGAATGCAATGATTGAAGCATCATGGATCTGCACTGAAATCGGATCTGCTTGCACTTCTTTCATTCCATTGCAAATATGCATCCCTGAATTCGCAGATGCTGGGAATAATTTTAGATCCTGAGAGCTATTTCCTTTGATTACTGAATCTGGAAAATTATTCAAATAATAATATTGCACTTAGCAGATTCAAAAAGTATTGAAAGAAATGGGTTCAATGATCCCTATTTGTTTTCAAAGCATGAAAATTCTATTTATGAATTGTTTAATACGTTCAAGCAAGTTGGAGATTGATCGATTCTTAAAATTATATTATCTATTATTATTAATCAATTATTATGTTCTAATCGTTTACTTCCTTATATTTTATTATAATTATGAATTATTCTGAATTATTTGAAAATTTGACAAAAGTTCATTCATTTAGGTCGACGAAAATTAATTAACAATTCTGCTATAAGATGGATTTTGAAGGAAAGAAATCATTTTATAAATTTTGACTGACAAAAACATTTGAATTTTCCACGAAAAACTTTTTTTAGCCCAAGAAAACGAATTGTCAGTGAAAAAGATCATTTTCAAGAAAGAAAGATGATTTTCAACAATTAAAATTTTGAAACAATAATGAATAAAATCCAGTTGAAAATAGTTGCATTCTGGCCAAGGAAGATACATATACAACCAAAAATAAAACTTCTCTTTCATAAAAAATAAACTTTCAACACAAAAAGACGAATTTCTAACAATATATGGTTAAACTTTCAATCGAGAATTTTTTACTGAAGGGGGATCAATTTCGACTAAATAGTTGAATTTCAAGAAAAAAGAAAACAGTTTTAACTACGAAGATGCATTGACGACAATACAGTTAAATTTTTAACAGGAAAGTTGATGTTTAAAGCTGATTGGTAACTTTCCATATTTCTCAGTTGAAAACAACTTTTCCGTTGAAAATTAAAATTTTGAGGTTGAGGATTCCGGAGTCTTCTAAAAATTTTGTCTTTTTGGCTTCAAATATAACTTTTTTTTATTAAAGTTTAACCTTTTCTAAGAAAAGATGAACTATTGAGAAGTCAATGCAGAAGGTTAAAAATGATTTTGTTTTCATGGTTGAAAATTCAACTATTCTGATAGAAAATCAACTTTTCCGTTAAAAAATGATATTTTCCCATTCTTAATTTATCTCTTATCCTTGAAAAATTTATGTTTATTGATTTGTAATTGAATAAGTTTGAACGTTCCTGAATTTTGTGGAAATATCATTTTTTGGCAAAAAGTAAATTTTTCGGGTTGAAAATTCATCATTTCAGGTTGAAAATGGAACAAGTTGAAAACCAATCTGTTTGTGTTGGAAATCCAACTATTTTGGTGAAGTCATCTTTTTTTATTGATTATTCGCCTCTTATGTTGAAAATTCGTCCTTTTGGATCAAAAATTTCTCTTTCGCGGCAAAAAAATTCCCCAATGACAATTGAGAATAACCTTTTTTTTTCTTATTTTATTAGAAATTTACTTTCCTTGAATATTTATATTATTTTTTAATAATCCACTTGTTTTGTACGTGATTCATCTTTCCAGCTCTAAAGTTCAACAATTTTGACATATATGGTTTTTAAATTCTACTATATTGATGAAAATTCTACCAGTTTCTCTAGAGTAATTTTTTTTAGTCGAAATATCACCAGATATCACCTATTTGAGAGGGAATTTGTTTGTTCAGATTGAAAACTCATCTTTTTGGCATAAAATTTATACTCTAGAGGTGTAAATTTAAATTATTTATTAGAGAATTATTGTATTGTTTTAGAAATTTGTATTCAAAAATAAATATTTTTTTGTTGAATAGTCATAGTTTCGGACAGAAAATTAAACTTTTTCGTAGATAATTTTATAATAATTTTATTCTTGATTTGATCATTTAGCTTGTTTGTTTATTGTGGAGTTTATTAGAAAACAGTTAACTTTCATTGTACGAACCTGTAGCATTCGGAAAATTAATACCATCCAGCACAATTGAGACAACCAAATATTGGACATAATAAATGTCACCATCCTTTACGAATTGCATGGTGAGAGAGTTTTCGCCATCAGAAAAAGTTTCTTCCAGCTCGTCCGTTTCTTGCCATGAAAGCGTTATGAGTGACAACTTTTCTTCACAAGTACCAGTTGCACTTGCATTAAAAGGCACTTTCAGAGTCGTTGTAGCAATCTGGAAATTTATATTTAATTAAAAAATATAGCAGTAAAATTTGAAAAGATTCATAAATTAATTACATATTTTTGCGAAAAAGGACTGCCTTTCTCCTCCGCTGGGATCCGAACCCAGAAATCCGAAAAGTATGAGGCCTTTTTTGAAAATTCATGATTTTGCATTGAAATTTTAGACCGGAAAACGAAACGTCTTGGGTTCGAATCCCAGCGGAGTAGAAAGACGGTCCTCTTTTTTTGTCGAAAGAATAAATGTTTTAAAAATTACTAATCGAACAGGAATAAAAAACAGAAAAATTTCGAAATATTCGCCCCTTTATCAGAAATTTTTGAGGACAAAGTATTCAAAAAGTCTCACCCCATTTTCTTTTCGAAACAAGTTGGATCAGCACTTGTAAAAATATTCTGAAAAAAACCTTCTAGTACTTCTATCTTTAAAATTATTCAGGACTTGTAAAATTGAACAAAAGTGCGCAATTTTCTGTACTTTTATCCTAAAAGAGTCCTGGTGAAATTCTGAGTCAAAAGTACTAATAAAATAAACAACTAAAATTTGGGACTAAGTAGATAAGAAGTTCCAATAAATTTTTACTTTCTTCTATAGGGCTTAATTACTTTCTATAAAACATAAATATTTGGAACACTTGTGAATATTTTTAAGAAACAAAAATAACATTTTCATTACTTTTTCCCTATAGGACTTTTCAAATTTGAAAAAGTGAAATATTTTTAGTACCTTTGTCCTTATTTGAACTTTTGAATATTTTCAAGAATTTTTTGTATTTCATACTAAATGTTCATTTAGGAAAAACGACTTTTGTCACGAGAAGAGCGACACCCGGTGAAAAACATTCACACAACCTAAAATTGTTCCAAAATTGTTAGCATGCAAATTGCAAATCTTCTAAATATATACCGATTCAATATGAGGAATGCGAACATAACCTAGAATTGCTCGCGAATTTTTATTTTCTTTCAAATCCAACAACTTTTTCATAAAAGTTACTGATTTCTGGAATAGAGCAACAATAAAACCTACAATATAAAATTTAATTGCTCTAAATAATAAGCTGAAAAATTTTATTATTTTCCTGTATGAAAATACTGGTTTTCGACCAACAATACTAACACAAACTGAAATTATTGGAAGATTCTAGATTTTGTTCAAATAAAAATCATTTTCGTTCCAAAAACCAATATTTGGTGTGAAATCTAAAATGCTTGCATAACCTGAAAACATAGAAACATGAGAATATTCTTAGAATCGAAACGGTTTTCGAATATAAAAATACCAATTTTTGATATAAAACGCAAACGTAACCCACAATTTCTCTAAAACTATAAATCCTAAAAACATAATGGATTCGGTTCTGAAATACCTACTTTTGGTGTAAAGCGATAAAATCACCCAAAATTATTGAAAACGTATAAGTTCTTCGTAATCTAATTTGTTTTTGATATAAAAAACAATTTCCAACCAGAAACCCTATCGTGAGACAAAATGGTTGCAAGATTCAAAATCTAGCTAGAATTATTATGTTTTTCGTTTTGTATTACTTTTTTTGTCATAAGGCTGACATAACCTAAAATTGTTAAAAAATTAGGACCCTCTCAAATTCAACCATTTTTGTTTGGAACACGACGAACGGAAAATGTGATTTTGTTAAGAATGTTTAATCCTTGGAATCTAATTATCGACAATTGAAAATATACAATCACGATATAAAATGCTAACATAACCTGGAATTGTTCATATCTGAGAATTTTTATGATAAATCTTGTCAAAAAATACCAATTTTTTGAAGAAATAAAAATTTTTCCAGCAATAATTTTAATGGACTATAATAAAAATGTGTTTTCAAAAAATTTTGTTTATTTTAAGCTTAACAAAAATCTCGAATATTAATTACTTGGTCGGAGAATCCGACAGCCATAAAATTGAAATTGTTTTTCGATTGAACAATCAGATATTACATTTTTCACTTACTATTCGACTCTTTTTTCTGAATATTTAACTACCTGATTAATATTCCAACAATTCGCTTACATTTGTTAATTTATTTTTGCATGCATAATCTTTCTCGGTTGAAAAATCAACTATTGTGAAAATTCATTCTTTTATTTAAAAAATCCATCTACTTTGGTTACGAATTCAATTGTTTTATTGAAATTTCAACTGCTTTGTTCAATAAAAGGTTCTGAAGAAAATCATAAAAATCTACAACAACATAACGTCAACTCCATTTCATCTAGTTTTTTGTAAAAAACTACAAACTTTTACATATATCCATAAATAATTACATTTTTGCATAAAATTTTACAAAAATAAACGTCTTAAAAAATCAGATGTAATTTTTCATATTTTGATTGTAGAAAATTACAAATTTCCAGACACAATATCATGAATCGCTACAGTTTCTGCGGAAAAAATAGTAAAATCCATCATCTTTTTATAGAGTATTAGTTTTATTTTTCAATCCTGAATAGCTGCTCATGGAAAATAAGGAATTTGTACAAAAAAAAATTTCAAATCGCAGAAGCTATATTTGTAAATGTATTTTGGATCGAAAAGTTGAAATTTTTTATATTTTCAAAAGATAAGAATTGTGAGAAATTTTATTGAAACGGATCAATTTTCAATTAAAAATGAAATATTCAAAATTTTAAGTCCATAAAACTTATAAAAGAAAGACTATTTCAACAATAACGGCTACATTTTTGAAAAAGTAATTCCACTTCCAACTACTTAGTCGAATTATTTGAAATTTAAACAAACTAGTTTAATCATTTAACCAAAAAGATCGGTTTTTAAACAAACACTTATGTTCTGAATCAATAAAGATGATTTTTCTAAGGAAAAAGATGAATCCTCTACAAATAAGTCGAATTTTCGAACAAATGTTCAATTTTCAACCAAAAGCAAAAATTCTGAATGAAAAAGATAAAATTTGTTATTTCAAACAAGAAATGTGTTTTTTTTTTTAGGAAAACACTGGGAAGAAGTTGAGAATTCTACAAAACAAGACAAATCTCGAATAAAAAAAAAATAAGTTCTTTGTTAGCGATTTGAAAGTTCGGATTTAAATTAAAAAAAAGTTTTTCAATTTTGAATAGAAAATAGTTGGATTGATCCAGAGTAAAAGAATTTAGAATAAAACAGTAATTGTTCTATTTACATACAACAAAAAGGAACTTTGTACAAAATAGTTGAATTTTTTAAATAAAAATATAAATATTCAACAAAAAAGTCAAGTTGTAACTAAAAAGGATACATTTTTAACCAAATTCGGAAGAATTGAATAAAATAATAGAATTTGAAACTAATAACATAAATTTCTCGAAATAAACAGATGAATTATCAGCAAAGAATGTTTAATCAAGAAAGATTCTTCAGCCAAGAATTAAAAAAAGTCTAACTAGAATGTTGGATTTCCATCCAAAAAAGTGAATTCTAGATTGAATTTTTAAAAAGAAAAAAACGGATTGTCGATTAAAATTTT
Organism: Neuroterus valhalla; assembly: GCA_011762715.2. NCBI lineage: Eukaryota > Metazoa > Arthropoda > Insecta > Hymenoptera > Cynipidae > Neuroterus > Neuroterus valhalla. The sequence continues at coordinate 12,596 of WSXT02175629.1, read as the reverse complement.
AATAGTTGATATTCCAGTTGATAAATGTTTTTATTTGAAAAAACAGGATTAATTCAACCAATAAATGAGACATTTAGACAATTTTTTGAATTTTCAACCAAAACAGATTAATTATAACCATGAAGTTGAATAAAGTTGGAGTTGCACTCAAAAAATGAAAATCGAAGACAAAAAAAAAAATTCTGACGAAAGAGTTACATTCTCAACCAAAGAAGATTTTTCAATCAAGAAAAAAATTCGAACTAAATTTTTGCATTCTAAATAAAAAACTATGAGTTTTTAAACGGCGTTGGGATGCACTTAAAACTTTTGTCGTAATAATTGTTTTTTAACTTCAGAAAATGTATTTTTAGGGAAAATTTTCAACTTTTAACGTCAAAGATGAATTGATCTTCAACAAAAAAAAATAATTTCCAACAAAGTACATAAACTTTCAATGTATTGTTCCAATTCTCAACAAAATAGGTAATTTTCCAACTGAATAGTTGAATCATCTACCAAAATAGTTGATTTTTCAACCCAGGGAGACAAATTTTCAACCATAGAGCAAAAATTTGGGAAAAATTGTACACATTTCCAAAATAATTGAATTTGTAACTAATAAATATAAATTTTCGAATAAAGAGTTTAATTCTACCTCTTCAGGAAATGCATCCGGTTGGATGAAGATTCGTCGTTTTTGGTTTAATTCAACTATTTTCAATCAAAAATTTAAATATTTTTTAGTTAGAATATCAACCACAAAAATTTTTTTTTTTTTTGAATTTATCTTTTTTATTAAAAATTATATCACATAGTTTGAAATTGATTTCTTCAGTTGAAATATCAACTATTACATATTTCATTCAGAATTCGCCTTTTTGGTTGAGAATTTGATAACACAGTTGGAAATTTATCAACTTAGTTGAAAAAAGCCTCTTTTTCTTCATGGCCTCAAATCTCCGTTTATGTCTTTCAAAAAAATAACATCAAATAAATTATTAATTATTCAAAAAAAGTTTTGTCCACCATTTACGAATCAGAAAACTACTCCACAAACACATTCAACTAATTAAATTTTTGGAAAATTTCTACGTCATTCAGACCGTGTCTCAATTGGGAGAGCATTGGTTTGGATAACGGAAGGTCGTGGGTTCGAATCCCAGCAAAGTGGGAAGGCAGACAATTTTTTCATAAATTGGTATTTAATTTCTCAACTAAAAAACGTGTAATCAATCAATTGTTCAGCAGAAGGAACTTACTGTATTATTTCCTGTTTCGTATGGTACAGTAAGGGTGATTCCCATTTTTGTGAGGGTGCAAGGAACCCCAGTCTCTTCATCATAAATGACATAATGAAATTTCTCTTTAAGATCAATATCAGTAACTTTCATTGGTTTTTCTTCCACTAATATCAACATATCAGGCATTGACTCGGTGGTGCTATCTTCATCCTTTGTGACCTTTGTATTCGGTTCTGTTGTTGTTGGGAATGTTGTTTCTTTATCCGAATTTGTTGATGCTGATGTTGGAGGAGCTGAAGTTGTTGTAGAAGTTGTTGCAGAAGTTGTTGTAGAAGATGTTACAGGCCTTGAAGTAGTCGTTGTTTTTGGTGTTGTTGCTACTGAAGTGGAGGTATTTTTTTCAGCAAAAACAAGATCTGCAAAAATTTTGATATAATAAAAAATATTCTTCCAAAATATCTACAGGAATCCAACAAGATGGAAAATACACTCTATAAATGGGGAGATTGTAAGAAAACTACACACAGTTTCGTGGCAAAATTTTTATTTGAGCCAAAAATAATTACTTTAACTAAATAATTTTAATACGAACGAACAAATTAACTATGCACGAAACAAATGATTTTTTACTTAACAGATAAATTTTTAACTCAATACATAAATTCTCAAACAAGAAGATTAGTTTTCTATGGAGAGGACCAATTTTCAAAACATATTTGAAGTTTCGAACAGAGAAGATGACCTGAGAAGAATACTTTGATTTTACAAAATAATTGTAATTTCAACAAAATAGAAGAATTTTCAACCGAACGGTCGGAATTCTATCCCTTCAGTTCAATTTCCAACCAAAAAGAATTAGTCTCTATACGAAAGACCAGTTTTCGGAAAAAAAATCGAAATTTCTACCAAAAATAATAATTTCAACAAAGCTTTCGACTTTTAACGAAATAATTGAACATTTCTTGAAACTATTGGATTTTCAACTTAGCAGCTGAATTTTCAATCCAATATTTTTATTTCCAACCACATAGAATTGTTTTTCATCAAATAGAATACTTTCCGGAAATAAATTTTCATTTTGAACCAAAAATAATGACTCTGTACGAAATAGATGGATTTTTGACTAAACAGCGCAATTTATTACCCAATGGTTGAAATTTCAACCAAGATGATTAATTGTACACTGAGAGGACCAATTTTTAGAGAAAAAAGGTAAATTTTAGACTAAAAAAGATGACTTTGACAGAATATTTCGATTTTTAAAAAAATAATAGAATTTTGCACAAAATAATTGAATTCCCAACTTAGCGGCTGAATTTTTAATTCAATAGTTGAATTTCTAACCAAAAGGAAGAATTTTCCAGGAAAGAGACCAGTTTCTGAAAATGAATTTTTATTCTAAACCAAAAATAATTACTTTTACTAAAGAATATGATTTCGACCGAAACAATTGAACTTTGAACGAAACAGATGAATTTTTCACTAAACAGCTCAATTTATAACCAAATGGTTGAATTCAAAACTAAGATGATTGGTTGTATACCAAAAGGACTGATTTTCAGGAAAAAAGTTAACTTTTAGACCAAAAAAGATGGCTTTTATAGAATCTTTCAATTTTCAACAAAATAATTGAACTTTCAAACAATAATTACATTTTCAACCAAAAATTTTAATTTTCAACCAAAAATATTAATTTTTGACCAAAGAGACCAGATTCCGGAAATGAATTGTTATTTTGAAACCAAAAATAATGACTTCACATAACCAGACACAGTAGGTTCAAGTTCACGCCTTAGCCACCACTACCAACTGAGAAAGGCACAGATGAATTTCAAACTAAATACTCAAATTTATAACCTATTAGTTGAATTTCCATCCAAAAAATATAACTCTAATAAAAAAGGTTAATTATCAACAAAATAATTTGAAATTTTAAAAATAGATAAATTTTTATACCAAAGTTCAATTTTCAATCAAAAAGAATTATTTCATATCAAAGGGACCAGTTTTCAAAATTTCATTTAATTTTTTGACCAAATAAATGACTTGAACAAAATATTTTGATTCCTAAAAAAATAATGAAACCATGCGCAGAATACTTAAGTTATTTACTAAACAGCTAAATTAAAAACCCATTGGTTCAATTTCCAACCAAGAAGATGATTTTCTATCAAAATGACCAATTTTCAGAAACAAATTTTGATCTTAAACCAAAAATAATGACTTCAACTAAATAATTTTATTTTAAACAAAATACACAAACAGATGAAGTTCTGACCAAACAGTTTAATTTATGACCGTATATATAGTTGAATTTTCAACGAAGAAAATTATTTTCAGTTTGAGATCACCAGTTCTCGAAGACACATTTCTATTTTCGGCCTAAAATATCATCTAAACAAAATAATTTCATTTCCCAAAAAAATGGATTTTCAAACAAAGAGATGAATTTTCAACTTAACAGTCAAATTAATAACTCAATAATTGTATTTTCAACCAAGAAGATTAATTTTCTACCAAAAGCATAAGTTTCCAGGAACAAATTTTCATTTTAAACCAAGAAGAATGACTCCAACTAAATGATACAATTTTGAAGAAAAAACAACTTTGGACGGAATAGATGAATTTTCGACTAAACAGCTAGATTTTCAAAACAGTAGTAGAACTCAACCACAGAAAATATTTTTTTATAAAAAGGACCAGTTTTAGAAACCACGTTTTGATTTTTGACCAAATAAGGTGACTTTGGAACAATCTTCCAATTATCAATATAATAATTGAACTCTTAACAAAACAGATGAATTTTCAACTGAACGGAAGAATCCATAACCCAAAAGTTGAATTTTCATCCAAAAAGATTAATTTTCTACCAAAAGGACCAGTTTTCAGAAACACATTCTAATTTTCGACAAGGAGGAAAAGAACTCCAACCAAATAATTTGATTTCCAAAACGATAATTCATTTTTAACAGAATAAATAAATTTTTAACTCAACCGCTCAATTTAAAACCCCGTAGTTGAGGATTCAAATAAAAACATTTTTTTCTATCCAGAGGAGGAAACATGAATTTTCAAATAAACAGTTATATTCCAACTCGAAAAAATCCATCCCCAACTAATAAAATAAATTTTAAATAAACAAGTCCCAATTTGAACCGAAGATGAGTTGACTTTTTGGTCAAATACGTCATTCTGATTCACAAAAAAATGCATAAAAATTCCTCAAAAAATGGGATTTTTAACCTTAAAATATAAATAACTAAAAATGGTCCTTTTTGATGGAGTACTTTATTGATTCTCATAACTTGTGGATGAAAAAATATGTTATTGAAACACAATTTTATTTATAGGAACCCAAACGAACTGAGAATTTTTCAAACATTGCTTATAGTTTTCTAACTGTTCTTATAATTTTTCAATAATAATGTATGATAGAAAGAGAAATTCCTAATGTATTTATAGTCGAACTGGAAAAAACAAAGTCCGTGTACCAAAAAAGTGACAGCATTTCGAATTTGTTTTTATGTTCAAACAAATGAAATTTATCGTTTTACCTCGGAAAATCGCACAAGAAAGCTGTAAGCAAGATATTTGAACAAATTTTCCTAAAATACGCCTTAGAAACCTTTTAAAAACTTCATAAGTTTTCATTTAAGAAACATCAGAATTATTCATATCACTTATCACATAACATTGTCAAACGAAAGGGGAATTCGTAAAAAATCAAAGAAAATCTTTGGAAATGATTTTTGTATAGATTAAAAACGAATTTAGTAAACGAATTCTTTTTGTCAAATTTGTCGACAGCAAAATTCTTGTTTTTTGAATCTTGGTTCTTCTGATTGAAAATATGATAATAATTCCAGAAGCAATGAAAATTTATTTATAGATTCCGTGATTTTCCCGAGGAAATACAATAAACAAATGCTTAGTTCGGGCCAAAAAATATAGAAACTTCATATTAACTTTTATACTTAGCTTAATGAATCAATAATAATAATGGATGATTTTTCAACCAAGAAGATTAAGTGCACACCAAAAGGATCAATTTTGGAGAAAACATTTGAATTCTTAACCAACATATATAACTTTAATAAAATAGGGTAATTTTCAACAAAATAATGAAATTTAAAAAAAAACAATATTTCTAACTCTTCATCCTAATTTTGAACCAAACTGATTCGTATATCAAAAGGACAAATTTTAAGGAACACAGTTGTGATTTCAACCGAAAAACATTATTTTGTTGAAATAGGTTTATCCTCAACAATACAGCGAAATTTTTTAAAAATAGATCAATTTTTATTCTTAATCTACCTTTTCTTAAAAAAAGAATTATTTTATATCAAAAGGACCAGTTTCAAAATTTCATTCCAATTTTCGACCAAATGAATAACTTGTACAAAATATTTCCACTTTCAAAAAAATGATTGAAATAGGCACAAAACAATTTATTCAACAACAAAATTATTTTCTATCAAAAGGACCAGTTTTAAAACAAAGAATTTCAATTTCTGAACAAAAAAAAATTAGTTCAACTTCCAACCCTTTTATTAGAAGGGCCAATTTTTGAGCCAACATGCGGATTCTTGTTGCAAAAAAAAAAACATCAACAAAATAATTTGGTTTTCTGCAAAATGATTGAATCTTTAATCTAATAGTTGAATTATAAACCAAGAAGATTAATTATTTGCTTTTCGAACGAAAAATTGCATTTTCAACCAAAAAGAATTTTTCTCTTTGAGAGAAATAATTCTATTCTATCCTCAGCAAAAAAATTTAACTTTTAACAGAGAATATGACTTTCCAACCAAACAGCTGAAAGCATAACACAATGGTTGAATTTTCGGAAAAGAAAATTATTTTTCGTTTAAGAGAACCAGTTCCTGACAACAAATATTTACTCTCAGCCAAAAATTATGACTCCAGCAAAATAATTTGATTTTCCACAAAATAATTAAACTTTCATTAAAATAAATGAATGCTTCCCTTTAGTTAGATTTCCAACCAAGGAGAATTATTTTCTATCCGAAGGATCAGTTTTCAGAATGGCACATGGGTTTTCGAAAAAAGAAGTGACTAACAAAAAAATTAGATTTTCAAAGAAAGTTTTGAGATCTGGAGACGCCACATATGTTTTCCTATGTATTTTGACGTACTGAAATCCCCGGATCCCTTCGAAAGGAGTTTTTTGAGGTTAGGGTGGAATTCAGACGTACAGGGCCGTTTCTGATGTGAGATTCAGATTCAGCACGTCAAAATACATAGGAAAGTATGTATCACATCCCCAGATCAAGACACTTCTCTTTGTGTAGCTGGTAGATTTTGAGGTTATGAATAAATCCTCACCTTATGAGCTTTTGAAATACTCTGGTTTGACTCCACAACCACCAAAAATGTATGAATGTGTGTTTGTTCCGATTTTATATAAGCAAGTCGAGCCATTTTTGTGATTTTGAGATGTTTTTTGAGGTTAGGGTGGAATTCAGACGTACAGGGCCGTTTCTGATGTGAGATTCAGATTCAGCACGTCAAAATACATAGGAAAGTATGTATCACATCCCCAGATCAAGACACTTCTCTTTGTGTAGCTGGTAGATTTTGAGGTTATGAATAAATCCTCACCTTATGAGCTTTTGAAATACTCTGGTTTGACTCCACAACCACCAAAAATGTATGAATGTGTGTTTGTTCCGATTTTATAAAAGCAAGTCGAGCCATTTTTGTGATTTTGAGATGTTTTTTGAGGTTAGGGTAAAACGCTGGCCCTCGGGGCAAATTATGACATCGGTTTCAGATTCAGCGCATCAAAATCGATAGGAAAACATGTGTCACATCTCCGAATCACAACACTTTTTTTGTGTGACTGTGAATTGAACTTTGAAAAGAATGAATAAATTTTTACCCAAAAACTTAACATTCAATCTATGAAAATAATCGCAAATTAAAAAGATGAATTGTAAATACCACAGCTGAATTGTATATAAAGAAAACATTACTTTGATAAAATAGGTAAATTCTCAGAGGAATTATGAAATTTAGAAAAAAATGATGAATTTTTAACCCTCGATTTTAATTCTTATAAAAAAAAAATTATTTTCTTTACAGAGGACCAGTTCTCAAAAAGACTATTTAATCTTCGACAAAACAATTGACTCTAACAAAATAGTTAGATTTTCAGAAAAATTTTCGTGATCTAGGGACGCGACATATGTTTTCCTATGGATTTTGACGCGCTGAATCAGAATCTAACGTCAGAATTTGTCATAAGGGCCAGCTCTTAATTACACAGCTACACAAAAAAAAGTGTTTGTCCTGGGGATGTGAGACAAATTTTACTATGTATTTTGACGCGCTGAATCTGAATCTACCATCAGAATTGGCCCTGCACATCTGGGTTCGACCCTGACCTCAAAAAACTCCTCAAAATATGTTTTTTGGGGTTAGGGTCGAACCCAGTCGTGCAGGATCAATCCTGATGTCAGATTCAGATTCAGCGCGTCAAAATGATGTTAGAGTTGATAGAATTGTTAGAGTTGATGTTAGAGTGAAACGCTGACCCTTGGGGCAAATTATGACACCGGATTTGGATTCAGCGCATCAAAATAGTTAAATATTAAACTTATAAGAACAATTGCAAATTGAAAAGGCGAATTCCGAAGAACACGATTAAATTTTTAATAAAATAACATCCCTTTAATAGAATAGGTTACTTTTCAACGAAATGAAAAATTTGGAAAAAAAATGGATAATATTTTGAACCTCTATTCAAATTTCCGACCAGAAAGAATTATTTTCTATCCCGAGGAACAGTTTTCAAAAAGACTATCTAATGTTCGACATTCAAAGTGACTTTATGAAAAATATTTTCATTTTCAACAAAATAAGGAAACTTCGCACAAAATAGTTGAGTTTTCAACCAAGAAGATTAATTATTTATCGAAAGGACCAGTTTTCAAGAACCAATTTTGATTTTATATAAAAAGAATGGCTTCAAAGTACAACCAAATAATTTGATTTTGGAAAAACAACTTTGAACAAAATAGCCTAATTTTTGTCTAAACAGCTAAATTCAAAACCCGTGATTGAATTGTCAATAAAAATGAATAATTGTATACTAAAAGGACTATATTGATCAAAAACAGTTTAGTTCTAGAATAAAAAAGTTGGCTTCGACAAATTCTTTCAATTTTTAACAAAATGATTGAGCTTTCAACGAAATAGATGAATTTTTAACTGAACAGCTAGGTCTTTGAACCAATTGTTAAATTTTCAACAAATAAGAATAATTTTCTTCCAGAAGGACCAATAAGAAAACTTATTTGAGTCGTTCAACCGCCAAAAAATGACTTTAACAAAAATGGTTCAGTTTCAACCAAAATAATCAAACTTCAGCAAAAAATATGAATTGAAAATCAAACAGATAATTTTTCAACCGAATAGTTGAATTTTCAACCAAGAATATCAATTGCTTACCAAAACAACCAATTTTCAGAAAAACAGTTGAATTTCTGATCAAAAACATTACCTTAACAAAAAGAGTTAAACTTTCAACGGAATAATCAAATTTAAAAAAAAACTGAATGCCTAACCTTTCAGTTTAATTTTCATCCAAGTAGAATAATTTCCTATAGGATGGACCAGTTTTCAAAACATCTGAATTTCCAATTAGAAAAACGGCTGCAAAATTTTTTGTTATTTTCAACAAAATATTGAAAGTTCGAACAAATTAAATGAACTTTCAGATGAAGAAGTAAAGAGAATAGAAAGGGATGATGGAAGAAGGTAAAATTGAAGAAAACGGAAGATAAGAGGAAGGTAATTTCGAAGAAAAGGCAATTACATAGAAGCGAACAGAAAATAGAAGATGATTGGAGACGGGAAGGAAAGAATATGCAGTAAAATTTAAGGATATTAGCAGAAGAGGAGAAAAGAAACGGAAAGGAACATGGGTTGAGTATGGGAGTATGAAAATACAAGATATGTGGTAGGATGGGGATGAAGGTGCAGGAAAGTTAGTAAGAAGTGCGGTTTCGGGGGACTGGAAGAGAAAGGAAGGGAAGAGGGGGGAATAGGTAATAGTAGAAAACAAGAAGAAAAAGGAAAGGAAGGAAGGGGTGATAGAAAGTATGTTACTAATAAGAAGCAGGCTTAGAGAGAAAAGATACAGAATTCATGAAAAAATTTGGAACAGTAAGAAGTGTTAGTGTTGGTGGAAACGTGTCTAGATGAAAAACGATGGTAAAGAGTGAGGGGAGGGTTCCAAGAAGTTACAGTGGGAAGATTCGAATTGAAAAGAGGAGGAAGAGGAAAGGCAGAGCGATGGGAAGGATGGTGATGGGAATAAGAAAGGAATATCTAGAAGAGAAGGATAGGAGAGTGATGAAGGAAGGAATTGAAGGATTATAGGTAGAAGAGATAAAGATGAGAGGACAGATATGGAAGATAGTGGAAGTGTATGTGAACGGAGATATTCAGGATAAAACTAAGGAGATAAAAGAACTAATGGAAGAAAATGAAGAGAAAATTAAGCTTGTAATAGTAGAAGATTCTAATGCAAGAACAAGAGATAAAGGAGGAAGGGAATGGGGAGAAGAGCAAAGAAGAAAATCCAAAGACAAGATAGTGAATGCGGGAGGGAAGTCGTTAAAGTGCTTAGAGAAAATGGGATGGTTTATCATAAACGGAAATATAGAGGGGGATGAGGAAGGATAATATCCACGTTAGTGGAGGAAAGAACGGAAGTGGATAGCATGGGAATGTGAAGAGAAAAAGAGGGAAGTAAGGAAGGAACTAAGGAGATGGAGGAAAGGAGAAGGTAGTAGAGATAAATATAGAAAAAAGAAGAAATATAGTGAGATGTGTGATAAGAAAAAAGAGGAGGAAAATGGGAGGTTTCAAGAAGAGGCGGATAAGGCTAGAACAGAAAGAGGTATGGAAAGTAGTAAATAAAGAGAGAAAAAAGAGGAAAAAGGTAAACCAGGATATTGAAATGGTACAGTGGGAAAAGTATTCCATCGATCTGCAAGGAGGGGTAGAGAATAAAGATAGGAAGGGCGGAAGAGGAGGAAGGGAAAGAGTCGAGGAAGAGGACATAACAAGAGAAGAAATAATCAATGTTTTAGAAATAATAAAAGAAGGGGAAGCTCCAGGTCTTGATGAAATTCCGAATGAAGTATGGAAATATGGGGAGAAGGAACTAAAGAAATGATCATGGATAATGAACAATAGGGTATGGAGAGGAGAGGGGTTGGCCAGAAATATGGAAAAAAGGGGTAGTGGTACCGATATTGAAAAAAGGCAAAGGAGAGGAGGTTAGGGATTGTAGGAAAGTGACGCTGATGTCAACCTTTTACAAGTTATATGTAACGGTATTATCAGAAAGATTGAAGAAAGAAGTTGAGGGAAAAGAGATAGTGCCACCAAATCAGACAGGTTTTAGAAAAGGAATAGGGTTGATGGATAACATACACGTTGCCAATTATATAATAAGTAAGGCAATGAAGAAGGAAAAGAGGAAAAGAAGTTTCAAGAAAGATTGGAAAAGAAGGATGTGGTTGATTGAAATCCTGGTATGGCCGGTTTTTAGGATATGGAGAAGAAATATCTGAATGGAAGGAAACGGAAGAGATGGAAAGGTTACAAGAACGAAATGTGAGATGGACTCTAGAAGTGGATTTGAGGAAACCTGAATATATGGTGGGAGAGGTAATACAAAGGGGTAAATGAAGTATCAGAGCAGGGAAGAGGGCATGGAAGTTTGAAGAAAAGCTAAGGGAGGAAATGGGAGAGGGAGAGGAAAAGCGAAAGAATGTCCGGAGGAGATGGAAGAAAGAAGAGGAAGGGCGATTGAGTAAACTGAAAAGGGAAGAAGGAAAGAGAGAGTTCCTTGTAGATAGACGTATGGGAGAGGGGATTGGAGTAAACTTCGAAGAATTAGAAGTAAAAGATAAGGAAAGTCAATTAATAGGCAGATGGGGAAGGTTAAGGAATCGAAATACAATAAATAGTATAAGATAATAAAAAAGGAAGGAGTACAAAAGTATTTGGAAAAGGGGTAGGGAGAAAAGAGATGGAAAAGAAAAGCAAGATTTAGATTGGGGAACGAGGTCAGAGACGTGATGCATTAGGAAGAAAAGGAGAAAAGAAAGTGCAGAATATGTGAAAGGGGAAAAGAAATAAGGGAAAATGTAGGGGAAGGGTGTATAAAAGAAATGGAAGACAAAGGAAGCTTGGAAGAGAACGTGGTAAGGATTCGGGAAGAGGACAGTTGCTATTCTAAAAGACCAGTTATTTAAAAATTCAATTGTTCTTAATACAATATTCGGCGGCTTTGTTATTTCGAAAATGTAACTATTGTGCCTAAATTCTGTAAAATAGTTGAAAAAATGAAAACGGAGTCTTTCTGGTCCGTTTTGGGTTTCTTATTTTGTTTAAAAAATCCGATTTTAATAATACCATTCCAGTTGAGACTCCAAAACCCTGATCTTGGTTACAATTTGAATCAGAAAATTAAGAAAATTTCACAGCTGGAACAAAATTAAAATGGGCAAGACGGACGTGCTCTTCTATATTTTGAAACATTTAAAAAATTTCAAAAGATTATTTAGATACATTTTTCGATTAAAACAACATTTAATAATTGAACACGTGAAAGTCTTTCACACGTCTTTAACAATTCAACTATTCGATTTGAACCTTTTACGTCGATTGAAAAATCATCGATTTTGTTAATTAGCCATTTTTTCGAAACTTCAGCTCCAAAAAAAGCATTTTGTTTGCTCAAAAATTCAACTTTTCTGGGAGGAGATACAAATCTTTCTCTTAAATCGTGCCAACGGCCATGCCATGCTCGAAAAATCAGTTCCCGACCGATCACTGAAGTAAAGCAACGTTGAGCGCGGTTAGAACTTGGATGAGTGACCGTCAGGGAATACCGCGCGCTTCTGGCATGTTGGCAGAAGACTGAAGTCCTGTCGTGTATTCATTTTAACCAATTATGACTCTTTTCTAGTTACGCTTACTTTGTAAGGGATTATGGCTTAATAGCGTTAAAAACGCTCCTTTTTTGTAAATAATTACCTATACGATAGAAAATACCATATCTATTGGCATAAAAACGAAAGCGTTATATATTAGTTTCTAATGTCATTCTTTCTATTTATTTGATTTGAAATAATTTATTCTTTCGTTTTTTTTTATTTGTTATTAGTTTCAAAAAGCATTCTTCTTTGATTATTTATAGAGAATCTTCAAATTCAAAGTCTGTTCGAATATTAGCTTTCGTTTATGGTTTTGTTTTTGTTTTTAAGGCATTAAAAATAAAATCACGGAATAGAATCAAACTCAAAATCAAGGGTGGGAGGGAGGGGG
>WSXT02175618.1:0-22027 GCA_011762715.2 Neuroterus valhalla | reverse complement strand
GTTATACCGTTTTTTGTCTCTCCTGTAAAACTCGGATTTTGGCACTTACGCCCGTATGCGGTGCACCCCTTCAAATACATTCCCATTGCCCATCAAATTTGCATTCAATGTCATTTCTTACGAAATTTTTTTTTCCTAGGTTTTCCTAATGCTGTTCAAAGTTTGGCTACGTAATTTTATGGTATTGAAATTTGTACAATGACTGTATTCTGTACAACTTTGGAGGTTGACTGTACAGGCCTAGACCCCGAGTTAAATTGACATTATGCTTCGAATGTGAATAGAATCATTGATAGAAAAATCGTTCAGCAATATGGGATTGGGAATCTTGAATTATCATTTTAATAATAATAAACTAAGGGGTGTAGATAGAGAGCGTGAGAAAGTAGTTGAGACTGCGGATTTTTAAAATAATTTCTTCCAAATTATTGCTTTGTTGATTAGAAATTAAAAAATATGAAAATGAACGTTATATGGTTGGCTGGAATTCAATTGTTTGAAGAGTTATTCATATTTCTTATATAAAAATTATTAAACATTTATTTCCGATCGAATTTACTTATTTATTGATTGAAAATGATTGATTGATCATTTTAATACATAGGTAAAGCGTCCCTAACGGAAATTTAGATGAAAAATGCACCAAAAAGAAACACACACGCTCTATGTGTGATTGATTTTTTTGAAATATTTTTAATAATGAATTAAAATTGTTTGATTAATAATGTTTCGATATTCCAATATTTATTTGATGCGGATTACTCCAATTAAACTTATATGTTGAGAAAATGGTTGTAGTTTTGTTTCGCATTGTGATTAAGTCGCTGAAATGATTAAAGGAAACATTTTGAAAGGTCATCACTCGTGACCAATTAGGGGTAGGAACATTTCAGGACTCAAGTCCAGGCTGTAAACCCAAGTCGGGATGGGTGACCTTCGACAGGTTCTAACTCGGGATGTATTATACAGAATTAGAACAATGTATTTGTTTTGAATTACATCTACCTACGTCCACTTCAATTCATCTGTTGGTCATTCTTAGATTTGGTGATCAGGACCCGAACTATGGAATAAACGAAAAAAACATATGATTTTTGGCGAAAATTTGGAAAAAAGGGGTTCTTCTCCAGGCCGCAACTTCTGGAATATCGGTTCCTTTCTCTAGTTTCAGGCAGAATTTTACCTACTTTTGAAATCTGGAATATTTGTTCATACCTTCTTCCTTCTACTGGTTTGAGAGCCTTTGCATTACACTTTTCCTCAATATTTAATAACCTTACATAACCCCTCCAGTGTGCGAAGCGGGAATCGAACCCGCAACCAAGCGGAGTGGATCCAAAGCTCATGCATCAGTACCCATGACCCACTGACTTCCTAGAATTTTACCCACTTTAATTTTGATAAGAACACTTTTACCTCTGAAATGCACTTTAAGGCACCAATCCACTGTTTTGTGATATTCCCCAGTGGAAGGTATAGCCTTTCCTTTATAAGTATGTGTTCCTTATATTTGTCTGCATTTCGAAATTATTTTCTTTGTGAATCATTTATTTGTATGCCTTATCCTTCCAAAAAGCGCGATTTCTACAGCCGATGACGCTGCAGACGCGATGCACGCGCAGCGCAAAATAATTTCAGAATTATGAGCACTGACATCACCTTGGTACTTGGAGCAGGAACATGCCGAACATGTGCTAATAGCACGGAACATTCCCTAGGCGCCACAGGGTGATAATGCGAAGATCGATTCATAGAGAATTCGTCAATAGAGTAGTTGAGACATACGGGCTCCTGTGAGCGGAACTGTGCTTAAGCTTTGCTCTGAGAGTGAGAGAAGTTAAATAAGTCTTCTGGTGACGTGTGCGACTACTGTCGTGATAGTCCCATCAGTCTGTCTTTCTCTTGGCTAGCTTCACTTCTAAGGCTGTCTGAACAACTCTATTCATAATATCTCTATAGATCGATCACACCATACAAACCATAGAGATATTACTAATAGTGTGAGCAAGCCCTCCAAGGAAGCAAGTTGCGAGTGGAAGAAGTTAGACGATCGCCAGCTCATGCTGCAGTGGTAAATACGGTCGTCTGTCTCTTTCGATCGACGCCTCATTGCCACTTACGCGCCAACTGTCCCACCTTCACGAAATGAAGTAAGCACTCTAGTTCAGTGTGCGTAAGTATGCACAGTATAGTCCTATGCTATTGTTCTCGGTTCCAAACTGCTATGCGTTGACGATGTCAGGGCAAGTTCTTTTGAATCGCGATGCTAACTAAGAACAGTGAAACAGAGTGTCAGGCGCCGTTTCGTCGTTTGGTCCCACTTGATATATGAGTGCCGCGCATCAATACTGACCGTGAGCCCGTCACTGCAAGAGCGTGCGAAGCACTTTGTTTTCCTATGCTTCAAGAAGTTCGCTGAATTTGAAAGTGCAGCTGTTGTATCCACGGTGTAAGCACTCAGAATTTTTGTGACTCCCTTTTCTCGCACCCTGATTCAGAGGGTTTACTTTTTTCCGTGTACTCCATTAGTAATATTTTTATGGAACAAACTACCTAAAGTTTTGATGGCATCAAGTACACTTCAAGTTGTTGGTCGGCGAACACTGCAGCATCTACTCCTGCATTCCTCTCACGAAGAAGAAGATATTGAATTACAGTGCGTATGTACCATTTCTTCGAGGTCCTAGCTCTAAACCGCTGGAACTGGCACCTAAGGTGAAGTTACCACCGTCAAAACCCATGTGCAGAGATCGGTCACTTATGCGTGGTTCAACAGTTTTTGACGTAATATACGTTAGACCTTAAAAAAATCAGTGAGGTACGCACCCAAGATGTCCGACTTTGAAAATAAACCACTTGACTGATGTAATCAAAAAAACCTTCAAAAATAATTATTTCTGGATAAGTGGAATAAGTTCATTGCACTCAAACCGCTTCTTCTGCAGTAGAATCCGCAGATAGAAAGATACATCCACTGTTCTGTATTATGCACCGTATAGTGGATGATTTCACAAATTTAACCTGTGTTGAGGCAGTGAGGTCTGGTTCTTCACGGAATATGTAAGACGGCAGAGCGACAGCGACAGTGTGACCGCAGTGTGTTTTATTCAACGTGCGCGTCAAGGATGGTCGAAAAACAGGCTTGATAGCTTCTATTTGACCCGTATTTCAACCTATGAATACATGACAGCATTCCATCCAGCGTGTAATATAGATCAGTGAATACATCGTATTGCATTTACGCGCTCATCAATGTATTAACCTCGCGCTACGCACTTTTTAGGTTCTGTCAAATTCATTCTTCCTTATTATTAAAGTTCCAACAAAGCTCTTCAATTCCTAGACGAGATATGACGTCAGATAGAAAGATATCGCAATTTAAAGCTAAGCCTTTATCAGATGGATAGGAATTCCAATCGGAATCTTATAATGAAACCTTATATCTGAACTTTGACGGAAATAAGTACAAAAATATACGAAGTTTGGAGAGGTACATCGTCTCAGTTTTGAGACAGAGTGAGACCTTATTTCACGTCTTGAGACGAGTTTCTACAACTTCAGTCGATTTCTTTAAGGCTTTAGACAATAGAATGATTGCCAGTGGCCAGTTGGTCGTAGGAGCTAAGGCCTGTGCTTTGGACACACGCTGGCTGGTTGTGGGTTCGATTCCCGCCTCGCAGCCTGGAAGAGCTTCGTCGGCCTACGTGGTGAACACTTGCCTAGCAAGGGAGTGTTCATCTCCCGGAAGTCGTAGTGCCGGTACCTCTTGAGGAAAAGGTTCCTCTGAGTACTTGGGGCTAGGGTTCTTGGTGGTTCGGAACCCACTTTAAGCTGTAGGTCCCCCTTACTTACTACTAAGGTAGTGGTAGGGTGTGTTGAGGAATGGTAGAGGGGTTCGAGGAAAATGTAAACCCTCAGGGACACAATGAATCAATCAATCATCACCATCAATAAAATGGTTGGCTGCAGACTAGGGCTGGCATACCTGCCCTGGCGAAAATGGTTTAAAAATTTTCGTCCGTTTTTGCGTGCTGCTTTTTGTTTACGATATTCTCATAAAAAATGACAATCTTAAAAAATTGGGAATTTTTTCACCCATCAATTTTGATCCTTCACATCTGTCAAATATATGAAGCTAAACCTTGGAGCCAAGACGAGCTTCGACTGGAGACGGGTAAACGCCGACTTGACTCCCGTGACCATAAAACCAAGATGAAGTTATATGTCTCGACTCAATTTTGAGACGCAGCGAGACATGCTCGTCTTGATATTCACTCGATATACAATGTTGGGGGACAGATTAGGCTTATCCGACAGAGCCACATTTCTACGGTTCGCCAATATGCCGGGCTTATTAAGACAGAAGAGGATTCGACGGTAATCGATAAAAATAAAATTATTAGAGGGAGGTCTTCGATGTTAAACATTCTGACAAAAGCTTCTCATGATGTAACAATTGTTGAATGTGTTCTCCCAAAAATAAAGTCTAATGTTCAGAAAAATCCAATTCTGAACCCAACTTGTATAATATACTGATTATCGTAGTGGAAGCATTGCAATAGCACGAAAATTGCAACTCATTTTCGAGAACGGAATTATTTTCCGAAAACAACTTCGAGATGGTTCTCAAAGTCCATGCGTTAAGCGTTTGTGTATTTACTTAGACGCAAAACAAAAGTTAAGTGTCATTTTCATTTAATTTTTCGGAGTAGATAAAACTTTTGAGAATATGGATTTAGCGTTCATCAGGTAATGTTTGAGTTTTAGTTGGCTTCAACAATTTCTCCCACAAAGCAGACTTCCAGAGTTTTAGGCGGTACAGATTTAGGATTCTGAGCAGAAGGCAAAGTGTTTGAAACTAGTGAGGGTACACAAGGACAAGAAGTTGTGATGGACAATCGTTTATAGCAGGGAGAGTGATGCCTAAAACAAAATACTTGGAATACTTATGGGCCCTCGTGAAGAGCTTCGTTCATCAGACTCAGTTGGCGTGAAGGATATTATTCTTCCTATGAGTTTATAGGCCAGTTCAAAGTATATTTGTGAATAGCGATATATGATTGTTCCACGAAGCTTCGTTCCTAAAATGAATGCTGCAGAGATTGATCCGTGACCATAGTGAAGCGTTGTTTAAGAGTGATTGTGCGTTTGCACGATCAACTCGCACTTCTCAATTGATCCGATATGCCCTCCCTCCTACTTACCTCTTCTTCCTTACTCAACCTTCCCAGATTGATTTTTCGATTCACTGTAGTGTAACAAGGCTGAGAACAAACAAGTGTATCAAGTTATCATCTCCAAAAACATTTGCTTTTTGTGGTTACTGTAGAAAAATAATTTATTTTTATCATTATGTTCGTAAATAGAGTTTAATTTAGGTGAAGAATGTTTAAAAATAAATTTCACTTTTTCCTATCAGATTGTTCATCTTCGTAAATATGATATTTCGTGTTTGCCGGGAATTGCGCGAAGTCCTTGCGGTCCATCCGCTTAATCTTGCCTGTATTCTTGTTCATAACAACTCGGAACGTGCCTTTTAATCTATACATAACACGAAGTACATTATCTTCGTCAAAAACTCCTACAATTTCACCCTTAGGGTTTAATAGAACACGATGGTTTTCAAATGGTTGTATTTTTTCGAAACTGGATTCGTTGTATCTGATAAAACCATCAACATGGGCAGGGAGGTTTAATTGTAGTACTATCCCAGGCTCTAGATTTGAAATCAGTCCGTTATAAGTATAAGGCTTGGCAAGAGTGATACGCCTGGCGGGAGATGAAGACCTTCCGGAAGATGAGGATCTCTCGGGAGAAGGCCTAGCAAATGAATCGAGTCTTTCAGGAGAATGAGGTCTTCTGGGAGAATGAGGTCCAACTGAAGAATAAGGTCTTCCAGGAAAATAAGGTTCTACTTGAGAAGGAGAATTAAGTCTTACTGGAGAATGGGTTCTGCCAGAAGGATGAGGTCCAAAAAGAGAATCAGGTCGGTCAAGAAAATGGAGACTGATAGGAGAATGAGGTCTGTCAGAAGAATGGAGTGCTTCCGGAATATATGGTCCGGCATAAAAAGATTCGTAATTCGTAGGATCGCCATTAGGTAAATGGTCGAAAAGTAAACTCAACTCTGTAACAGAAAATAGAAACCGATAGATTAACGTTCTAAATGAAGTTGTACTAGAGTCTAGAAGGGAGAAAGGCGAGGAAGCAGAGGAATTAGTGTTCAGAAATATTAAAGAGTGGAATGACGATGAAGGAATGTAGATCATAACTGCAGGGGCTAGAGAAATATAGGGAATGGTTTGAGAAGAAGATAAGTGAATTGTAGCAAAATATATGCGCAGTAAAGTAGAAGTTCAAGTGTATTTACATGCAAAGGGAAACATCATTGTAAGATGAGAGAGCATAGGCAAAGTAGAAGGAGATGGCAGAGGAAGAGGAAAAGCAGATGAAGAGGAATAGGCATAAAACTAAGAAGAAGAGGGAATGGGAGACATTGTCGAGGAAAAAGATACAGAAAAATAAAGATGGGAGAGGGTTCATTATTATTGTGAATGGTTTTAAGGAGAAGCAAAAACCAGATGGTCAGGAGAATATAGGTCAAGCAAAAGATGAAGTATGTCTTTGAAGCTCTGGTAGAATGCAGTATACAGTTTTTCAGTAGTTTCATCCACAGATAAGGATGGGGACTATGGATAGAAATCGAAGAATTTTCAGTTCCTGAACAAAGAATGTCAACCAGAGGTTGGATGAATAAAGAGACTTGGGGGCAGGGAAGCGGAGTGTAAAGTAAAACAAAGGATAAAGTAAGATAGGAGGTGAAAAAGATTGTAAAATATGTGAAGCAGTGCATGTATAAAAACGGAAAAGAGATGATACAAATATGTGAAACTGTACAAACTTGAGAGGATAAGAGATGGCCAAAGTGTGACAGGAAAAGCGGGATGGATAGGTTCATGTGTGATGCCGCACCAGAGAACGCACCTAAGAGTCGGAAAATTGATTTTAAGATTATTGGTATTTCAGATTTTTGCCTTACCTCTATCACACAAAAAAAGAAAATTATGCCTAGAATGGGGATAAACAATGATACATATCTTCAAAGTGTATTCTGTGAAGGTGGTATCTTGTTGATTTCCAAAGGTTAATAACTTTTAAAAATTGAAAATTGGAATAGAAGTAAAAGAAAAAAGGACGAGAATGAAAAAAAATATAATGTGAGAAAAGAAGAAGGCCTTGAATTGGATACAACATCGTAGGACTTAGAACGATCAACTTTTTCCTAATCACCCAAACATAATATATTTTATATTTACCAATTGAATTAAAGATGACCACTAATGCGAGTACAAGAGAATACACGGTTCTCATATTTTCCGACAAGGAAAAAATTCTGATCGATACTACAAAGATAACTTGATTAACAGACCCACCAAGAAACCAAGCTTCTTATATTGGTGTATATGTACTCTACTCGTTATCTCAAGGATATTTAAAGACGTCAAGCTTATTCATATGGGATGTTTACATTTCATTATTCAAAATCATGTCTAGTTTTCGCCTTTTCTAACTAATTGGATTTTTCTCTAGTTGAATTTGACCTCTCACATTAAGAGAAAGTATTTGAAACGAAAAAATTAGCCTTGTGAATAGGAGGAAGTCTAAACTGTTAATGATTGCTTTTTGTTAAAGCAGAAATGTTTCAAATGAAAGGATGACATTCGGATTTTCTCCATTTATAATTGAGCTTTCTCTCTCTCATGATTGCTCAGCAATGATGTATACATTTCTCTACTTTTTTCTAATTTCATTGACCTTATTGGGACGCTGCACTCTTTTCTCTTAAAGATATACCGCGTCTAAAGATTCTACAGGAGGGAATTCTTTTCAGAAACTCCTTTTGAAAGTTAGTGCGTTGTCAGATAACGACGGACTACAGACGGGTATATAATTTGATTTGAATAATTTTTACTGGATCCGAAAGTCTCAAAACTTCAAGAATTGAGGAAATTTAGGACGTTTTGAGCCAAAAAACTTTTCTAGCAATGTTGAAGCTGAATATAGAACATTTAATTGAGAGACGATTCACCATCAGAAATGAATAAAGTTTCAATCGTTTCAACAATTTTGACTGACAGCGCTATTCCATTAAGTATGAAAATCAATGGCTGGTTAGTGAATCGTGAGGGCTAAAGCATGAGCATTACACCCGATCCGCCTGGTTGTGGATCCGATTACCGCCTCGCACCCTGGAAGAGCTTCGGAGGCCCAAGCAGTGAGCAGTCCCTCACTTGCCTAGTGAGAAAAAGGTTATACTTTGTACTGGAAGCTGGTGTTCTTGATGGTTCAGAACCCACCTTGAGCCGTAGGTCTCCCTGACCACTAAGGTAGTGATATGGTGTGTAAATGAATAGTCGAGAAGTACGAGGAAAATGTCGACCTTCAAAGGACACATTCAATCATCCAATCTGCAAAAATCACATACAGCCCACGAGTAAGACTATTTTTTCTCAATCATATTAGTAATGAAGCGACCACCAATATTGACGCTGTGTTGTCTCACTACCATATGCTCTCTTGAATCGACGCAGCTTCCATTCACTGCTGCCACCGTTAATTACCCCACTAAACAGAAGGCAAATTATGTTTCGGTGACTTGACTTTTCAACCTAAGGAATTGCGTTTTTCAATTTAGGTTATAAATTCCAAGAGATGATTTCCTGGTCGAAAAGTTTTGAGTGCCAGGGTTCTGATAAAAAGATTCTTCAAAACGCTGTTCCTAATAAATCCCTTTCCTCCATCAATAATTGGATCTTCCTATGCTTATAAAGTGGAAGCAGAGCAGTTTATATCAGCGCAGTTAGGGAGAAAGCAACTGCAGCACATGCTCAGCACGCAGTCCTGATTCGTAGTTTCTCATTGCACAATCCGGCTCTGGAAACGATACTATTTTCCTACCAAAGGAAAAGTCTTCACTCAGAAAACGAAGTGAATGTCAACCTAACCCTACTATTACTGAGTTTTCTTGCACCATGTAAAGAAGGTGATTTCACCCGTGTGAAATTTTCATCCTTCTTACGAAAAAATTATGTCGAAATTACGTAAAAATTGGAATAGAAAAAGATGCAATCATAAAACATCAACCTAGTATCATTGCTGCAAGACATGAATGGACACGAACTGTTATTCCTCAGCATTGCATGTGTTTTACGCTAGAGTGCACACCTGGGCTCAATCACTACAGCCAACCTAAATTTACTACGGCTAACCTGAAGTGACTTTGGCCACATGCAACTTTGATTTTCTCCGGTTAACCTGAATTTACTTTGGCCAGCTTTGGGTCTACTGTCCTGCACAACAAAAACTGGGCTAAACTGTATCGTAGGTACAATCAGAACAGTGTGTTTTGTACCTACGACTCCCACTTCCCAGATTTCTCTTGGAAAGTGCTTCTTCTTACCTAACAATTCAAAAATATAATTTTTTATGACTTGCAAAGCCACAGGTATGCAAACAATGCTTTATCATCTCGAAGATAATTATTATTAATCATCATTGTCATGAGATAATTTTATGAGACCTTACATTTGCATCAAAATGTAATTATTTTGTAAATGTTGACGCATGGATCGAATCAAAGAAGGAACATGATAGCGTCACCCGATTTCAATTACCTTCTTTATGATTGCAATATTTTTTATGCTTGAAAATTTTGCGAAATACTAAAAATTAAACTAGGAATTCGGAAACTGAATATACGGTATATTCTTACCAGAATATGCCTAAAAAATACAAATTCCCTGCGTAATATACGTTCTCAGCTCTGTTTCACTCCCTGTTTATGCATTTTCAGCAACGGGACTGACCACTTCTTACAATTTTTCATCAATCAAAATGTCATTTTTGTGGAAGAAATTATGAAAATTCGCAAGAGTTCACCAATCCTATATTTCAAAATGGTTTTTCTAAACATTTCCTATTAATACTTAAGAGAAAAAAATAGAAATAGAAGGCAGGGCGGGCTCGGTAAAATTTGCCAGTGTATGCAATTTCTTTCTTTCTTGTTTGCCATCTAAGTCGGGCACGGGTGGAAGGAAGACCATTTTCTGAGGTAAATCATCAATAGTTATCTGAACCTTGTAGTAAGCGTATGGCATTGACTATTATGCACATTCTGTTGACAATGCGGTTAAGGATGTTTCAATACATTGGTTCAAAGAAATCGCCCTTTCGGCACTTCTCTAGCTAGGACATTTTCTTTGAACCAACGTATTGTAACATTCTTTTATCGGCTAGGAGAGGGAAACTCGATGATTATGCTCCTCTTTTCAGGAAGGAGAACGGCTGATTATGTTCCTGTTTTTTAATTATGCTCA
This sequence comes from Neuroterus valhalla, assembly GCA_011762715.2. NCBI lineage: Eukaryota > Metazoa > Arthropoda > Insecta > Hymenoptera > Cynipidae > Neuroterus > Neuroterus valhalla. Next base: position 11,651 of record WSXT02175618.1, on the reverse strand, counting down.
TCTTTTTTGATTATGCTCCTCTTTTTCTCCTTCTTTCACAGCGAGAGGGAGAGAGAGACAGAGAAGAATATGTGTCGCCATCTATTTTATTTGTACGCGCGGCGCCGCCGCCATGTCATAGAAGGAGAGAGAATGTCTCACCCTCTTTGTACAACATGGCGTTACTTATTTCTCACATCATCTCGGCGAGTTTTGCTCGTTTCCCTCTACTAGCAGATAAAATAGTGTATGCACCTCGGGGAAACCAGGCGATTGCACCTCATATGAGTTGAACACCTCGGCTCCGCCTTGGTGCTTAACTCATACTCGGCGCATAATCGCCTGGTTTCCCGCTCGGTGCATAATATACTATTATAACAACCTCATTCTTTCGGAAGAGCAACCAGATTTATCTCCGTATGTTATTGTAAGTGGATAAAATTTGCCTATCGAAGTGCATTTACGTTTCTGTGAGACTTCATAAGCTGATGATGATAGTTTTTTGCGATTCATTTTCTTTATAGTGTACAGAAGAAGGAGATGATGATTGTTTTGACGACGTGTTTGATCCTTCGGAAATTTTCGGGTATATTCTACTGGGATTCGAACAAAAAGCCGTAGCTCACGGTAAAAGTCGCCGAAATTATAGTTTAAAAACTTTAGAAAGGGCATTTGTAAAACTAGAAATGACGGGTTATCTTGCCAGATGGGAGAAAGATGTAGAAAATGGAGGCACCTTTCATGATAAAGTGGAAAAAATCACAATCAGATTACAGTTTCCATTCCATCACCAGTAGTTCGTGGGTTGAAAAACTCAGAAGAAAGTACCGCATCAGACAGCGGAAACTCACAAAATTCATCAGAAAAAATGACGTTGGGTTTCACAAGCAGTTGGAGGATTGTCTGAAGAACTTGGGAATGTCATCGTAACGCGCTCGAAGTCTGGAAAAATAGCGAAAGAGCTTTTTGTCGAATACGTAGAAAAAGTCCTTAAGGGTTTACATGGGTTTGAAGATTTCAAAACATTGATTCTTTTTTCTTTGTCTTAATAAATAGTACAATATGTCAAGAATATTTTTCCGAAATTTAAAGTTGATCCATGAAACGGTCTAAGAGCTAGAGCCTTCGGATTTCCGCCCGTCTAGTTACAGCAGTTTGGCGCGTCGCAGTTCTAAGGATGAAGAAAAGCGTATTTTAACCAATTTTTTTTTTTATATGGCAAATAGGATATTTCATTCAAATAATTAGGCATATCAAAGATATTCTAAACATTTTGTGCTAGTAACAAGACAAAAAAATAAATGAAATTCTGCATGTTTTTCCAACGTAAATCTCTAATCGCGCTTCTTATAAATAACATTGTCTCGTGCTTGAACGAAGGATTCCCAAAAATTTCTATTAAAACTTATTTCACGAGGCGCCAAATGGTTTGAAAATTGTTTGAAAATCCACCTTCATTGTTGAAAATTGATGTGCTTCAGTTGAATATTCATCTTTCAATTTGAATATTCATATTCTTGATTGAAAAATGAAATAATAGTTTTAAATTCGCCATTTTCGTTATCGTGAATTGATTTTTCCTAATAATCGTTAGTTTAAATGTTCAAATTTTCGAAGCTCCGTCATTTGAGCATTTTTCGGTATAGTGTTTTGCTTGATTCAAGGGTGGTTTTACCCTTCATGTAAAGTTCAACTTATGGTATTCTATCTGTCATCGCCTTGAGGTGTATGTGTGTCAATAATTATTTATTTATTATGAGTTATTTTTTCAATTTAAAAAAAAAATTGGCCGGAACGATTCGATTAGCCGCCAAGCTATTCGCAAGTACGACGTGAAATCGATACAGGACCCAATAACCGGAAAACGCCAGAAGGTTCCTAAACGCTAAATGTTGATGTACATCATAAATGCATATTCTGAATTCACAAAGCAACATCGAGAAGTAAATAGTTCGAAAATGCTCTTCTACCACCATCGACCGCAATTCGTGTTTCAAGCAGGCAAAACTCGACGTTTAACGTACGCATGTGCCATTAACACCTAAATTTTTCATTTCTAGCTAAAGCGCTGTACACAACTTGCAAAGATTTATCATACGACTGCAAGGATCTTGTATCCCTCATGTGCTGCAATGAGGCTGACAAAAATCGTATCTGAAATAGTTGCTCGGGTTGTCGGTTGAATTCTCAACATTGATGTTCGAAAAAAACTGATTTGAAAGCAAGGTACCACTTTAACAATGGAAGAAATCTGACGGATTTTTACAAGTGTCTCAGGGGAATATTGCAATCAGAGACGCGGACGCACGTTTCCAGTTTCATGAAACAACAGTTTTATCGTAGTTTCATTCGGGTTTTCAAATCATATTCTTCAAATGGAAACTTTGAGACGGATGAAAATTTTTCGGACAAATAATATTATGTTGGCACATTTGCAATATTTTCAGGTCTTGAATTGTCAATAATTGGTCCTACTTATACTTCTATGCCAAACATACTATCTCATCCTTTGCAGGACTGGGTTTAGTATGTATTATACAACAATATTTCTAACAATAAGATAAGTCTTTCTTTTTTATATCAAACAATTTTAGCCCATGTACCATCAACGACGTGAAAATAATCATACAGTTAACAATGTAATAGTATATGTTCGCAAAGCAACATTAATTGTTTCAAAACATCGTTTTGAACATTAACTATTACACTATTCATTTCGAAATATATTGTTCGTAGCGTACGATCAACCGTCGTTACGGATCACCGTAACCTCCATTTCCATAATTTTGATTTTTGTTGCACAGATAATGACTCTTTCATGTAAAAAAAGTTATAATTAAAACAATGTATACCCTAGTAGTTAAAAAAATCAACTCTTTGTCTTTTTATAAATCGCAGAACCATCAAACTACAACTCATTCGTAAAAAATTGGGAACGTACGGGTAACCTCCGTTATACAGGAATGACAGCTATACGGTTCAGTGATACTTCGTTCGTCAAGTGCATTAAAGCGTCTCGAACAAAAAGTTTTATTTATAACTATTGTATAGTGTTACGCGATCATTCAGTCGTGTTAAGAAATCATATGCGCCAAACTGCAGAGCAGAAATAAAACAGATTACTCCAGTGCTTTTAGTGCATTCAAAAAAGAGACAACTGTGGCAGAAGCGCAGTTTATAGTTCGACGATTCACAGTTTCTAAAAGACAGTTTGCTTCAATTTTGTCAGCCGACAAGAATGTTCTCTTTCACTCAAGAAAGATTCCTTTTTGCGGGAGGGAATTGAATGACATTCCAAATTTACTATCCCGGTGTTATCTCATGTTCCACTTCCACAGGCATAACAAAGGTGCACTTTTGTTTGCAGTTTTTGGGAAAAATTATGTGTGCACCACAGGAGAAAGGTGATTTTTCTCTTCTGGATTCACAGTCCTCTTTCAAAAAAACCTTGAGATATTGCAACACTGTTTGAGAAGGGTGAAAGAAATTCGCTGAGATGGTTCGGTCATGTTGAGAGGATGGATGAAGGACGATTACCGAAGCAAGTGTATTTAGGTAGGGTGCATGGCAACATACTCAGAAGCAGACCAAATAAGGAATAGATAGAATGAGTGAATGAGACCCTTAAGAAAAAGAAATATAAAGAGTCGTAGAAACGCAAGAGCTTGTATGGAAAGAGATATGGATGTGAACGCAGCAATAGATGTATGCCCGAACAGGGATGTTTTGAGAACAATTGTATACATTAAAAATACTGAAGCCTGAAACAAATGATTTTGGATACAGATTGCCCCGTGTGAAGATATCGTTCGATGAATCATTTTGATGTCGCTGCAAAACTCTTCGTACGGGGTGTTTGCTAGGTAGATTAATTACTAAGCCGTAACGGAACGGTGTTACACAGAACAAGTTTGTCTTTTTAAAAGAAAGACAGGCTGCATCAACTTTTGATGTGTATTATTGAGGCATTCTCGTGAATGTTTATTTTGCTCAACAACTCAATTAGAGTTTGTGTATAATAGAAATGCTGCGTCTTGAGTAAAACTCTGAGACTAAAAATTAAAAATTAAAATTAAATGAGGTTTGTTTCTGTTTGCAAAAAACATGCAATCAATTCTAAGCCTGATCTAATATCTATACCTGCTGCCTTCTCCTATGCACCCCCTGCTCAAAATTTCCCGTTCAAATTCCAGTTTCAAATCCCACGATATTGTTACCCCATTTTCCATTAGTACAATTATGCCGGGACCAAACAAGTTGCACTTACCCTTAGTTTTGGTTTATTAGGTGTCCTTTTACCCCTTGACAGTACTGTATATGAATATCCATTGTTAGGAAATTGTGAGCTTACTTGTGTTTTTCTTTTCCAGAGCATGGGAAAGTCGCTGACTTTTCGTGGGGCAGTATTCGAAGCACAGGACATCCTCAGACGTCACAGATGCAGAGACCCAATTTGCGAAACTCATCTATGGAAAGTCAGGCATGAACTAGATATGGCGAGGCTCAGGATACGCCAACTTCAAAAGGATCTCGAAGTGCATGGGATTAAGCCGAATCAGTCCAAGTGAGCGAGACACATTTGTTTCAAAATAATCCTTGTTTATGGCTAAAAGTACTAAGCTCTATGGTACCAAATGTTCTTCCGGTGTCACGTATCAGCTATGTGAATAAATCACTAAGCCGAGAAAGGAGTTCTAGCAGCTCAGCACTAGGGTTGCGGATTCGTGAAAGAGATTTTTCATGTATTTTGGACGAATTATTCAAAATTGTAATTGAAATTCCTTCCTCCTTTTTTATTGAAAGAAATCGTCCTCTCGAGTAACTCGTGGTACAAAAAAGCGGCGTTGAGCCCGCAGCAAATTCACGCATGCTGTTTCTTAAGGTTCTACTTATTAAATGTTAAGGTCACACACACACACACACACACACACACACACACACACACACACTATTTTTATGGATCAATTTGATCTACTTTCAGAGTTTCAATTTATCAAGAAGGTCTATTGTCCAGTCATTTTTTGTTAAGATCTAAAAGTCCTACATGATATTTCAGGTCCAGTTTCATTTATAATATATAGAAAGGGGTAAATTTTATGTAAATGAACCTTAAACTTCGACCCACTTTTAAATACACTCATCGAAAGTCTTGGCTGCACAGAATGCACGATCTCCTTCCGATATGATATAAAATGTTATTTTTTATCATATTATATTTTATTTTATTATTATATCATATAAACATTATATTATATAATCATATTAATATATTATATTTTTATTCTTATTATATTTTATTATAAATGGGATTGTCACATGTTGTCAACCATAACCTTAAAACCCTAATTTTTCTTATTGCGGTATCACTCAAGAGTCATTGGAAGTCGAGTTTCCGATGCACTTTTTATGAAAAATATCGTACATGGCGAGTGGCGGATGGCGGAGATCACTGGCTCGTGTGGTGCTGCCCTCGCTTTGCTGGGGCCAGCAACTCCGCACTCGTCAGTAATCTCAGCCATTCGCCATTCGCAATGTAATATACTACTAAAAACGGGGAATTTATTTGACTTAACCTAGACTATTAAAATTTTACCGAAAAAATACGAGGAATAACCGCTTTATTTTCAGAAATCAAGATGATATCTCATTATTTAATCTGAAGGATTTTTATTCTTTTCCATTATAAGAAAAACATTTTGTAAATTTTTTGTTCTGTGAGATTTTTTTATCTGACCTAAATTTGATAATTGAATTGATGGTAGCTGAAACATACGAAAAGAATCAATATCTAACTTTTTTCAAAAAATCTATTCATCACGTTTTATTCCCTTCCCCTCATTTATCTGATTCGGAACAGGAAATTCCAGGAAATAATTCGAATTCTCATTTATTGTAGGGAGTTTCAGTGAGGAAGTATAATTTTACTTGGGACAGGGAATTTTTCACCCGGAACAAGAACAATTCAAACTAGTTCTAATGCGAATTTAGAAGAGAGGAATTAAAAAAACCTACCTTTCAATTCAAAATTCGTAACAATTTTTCCCTTTTTCCTTATTCTAAATGAAGAAAGTACGTCGAACAGTCTCTAGAGTAAAAGTAGTATTCCAAAGTAGAAATATATCTGAATCATGATAAACACCTTATTTACATGGTTTATTACAAATTCACCCTTTTAAGTAAAAAAATCAAGTACTTTGTTACAAATTGAAATCTTATGTCGAGAGTCAAATTTTTATGTTAAAGTTGCATTATTTCGATTCGAAATTCAGCTCTGCTAGAAATTACAACTTCTTTGTCAGAAACAAATACATGTTTTTTTCGTGAATTATGGTAAAATTTGGTGAATTTATGGTAAAAAATTCATCTTTTTGCTTAAAATACATCTATTATTTCGAAGATTCATCAATACACCAAAAAATCTATCAGTTTGGGTAAGAAACAATTTCTTCAACTGAAAATTTACCTGCTTCATTTTTAGTAGAAAATTGATCTCTTCTATTTCGAGATTCGACAATTTGGTACAAGTGTATCTTTTTGAATTGAAAAGTCAATCATTTCGTTGGAACTTCACATATTTATTTGAAAAGTCAATTTTTTTTAGAAATTATCTCCCCTTCCGGAGGTTAAAATTCTCCCTCGTAAATTTTTCTTCTCGGTTAACAATTCAAGTTATGCAGCTCAACATTTTTCATTTGAGTCGAACATTTATCTAGTTGAAAACTCTCGTCTTTGGTTTAAAATCAATTTTTTGTGCCAAAATGTTCAGTATTCCATTTTCCTTTCAAACTTTTGCATTTATACAGTCCACATTTCAACCATTTTGTTTAAAAATGGTATTTTTTAGTTTCAAATTGCTTTCTTTACCCAAAAATGTCACTATTCCACTTTTGCTTGAAAATGTTGCATTTTTTTAGTCCTAATTTCAACCATTCTGTTGGAAAATTGATTTTTTGGTTGAAAATTAACTTTTTGTCAAAAATTGAGCTATTCCAGTTAAATTCTTATCATTTCCGTTCAAGTTCTGTCTTCCTATTTTAGAATTCAACTAATTCAGTTGAAGATTTACAATTTCATTCGATTCTTCATCATTCTTGGAAAAACGTGATAATTTGTTTGACAGCTAGTTTTTCTTTTTTGTTTCTTGCAAGTTTTTTTTTTGTCATCAGTCTTTGTTTCACTGAGAATAACTTATTTCCATTGGAAATTATATAGTTTCAGTTAAAAATTAATTAATTTATCTGTTTGAAACCCAACTTCTACCGTTGAAGATTTTCCTTTTTAGTAAACAACTCTTTTGTTTGGTTCGAAATTGTTTTTTTGAACTGAAAATGTTACCTTCCCATTTTTCGTTGCAAATAATAATTTTTTGGGTTTGGAATTCGACTATTTTGTTGTATCATTTGGATGTTGTACGTTTTTGTTGTAATTCGATTTTTTCGAAATCGGCTCCAGATCGCGAATAAAAGAATTAGAAAAGTTGCTTTCGAAACAATTTATTACGATACTGATACATTATTTAAATGAGTTTTTGATATTTTTACCTATAAGGATTCTTTCGAGAATTTCGAATATATTTTTTTTTATATTGTTGTTCAAATATAAAATAACAATAATGAAGAAGTGTTCTCTGAATGAACGTTTTTCTTAACATTTTTACTGAAATAAAAGAAAATTGGTGTTGTAAATTGAAGCAGAAAATCAGAAGAAAAATATATTGCGAATTGTTTAGGAAGAAAAAAATACTCCTTTGCTGATCACTACGTTATTCGCTTCCCGAACCACTATCAGATATTTTTTTGCTGAAAATCTGAAGCAAAAGAATTTGTTCTTTCGAATGGATATGGCTTCAGGGTATATCAATGCTATAAGTATAAGAAAGGAAAGATCACGTCGAAATCGTAATTAATTCGCAACTCAATTTCAAATAAATTCTCTCCCTACTTTTATATTTTACAATTTTATTTGGAAGTATTTCTTTTAATAGAATTAATGTTTGATTTCCCGACAGATGTGTATGTAATGAATACATTTGCGACAAGAGTTTTGACTTTCTAAAGTCCTACTGCCACCCTCATTTCTCCATTACCCGCTGCATTATTTTCTGTATTGATCATACATTTCTCATCAATTTTGAGCATCTAGTGACCACAGAAAATTACCTTAATACATAAAGAAAAAAAAGCAGAGAAAACAAATTCAACTTGGAAAACAAACAATATTCTAGAATGGAACAGAAATTTGGGAAACAATTCAGTTTTGATGATAATGATTATGATTAGAGGAAAGACAAAAACACTAGAGTAACACGAAGGTCTGCTTCCCCTGACTGCGAGTACTATTAATAGGATAGTTATTCTTTTTTCCTTCCTCCTTTCTTTCCTATTTTTCTCTTATACGTGTAAAAAGTTGTGTAAGTTTGGAAAACTATTGTTTGGTTAAATGTTTGTCTTAAGTGAATTCGGTATGGAGTACCCGTTTTCGGCAAGAAAGTAAAGTACAAGAGAATTGAACTACATTGAAAAGTAAAGATCTATGAGTTTTCGTGAATTGAGTAAGGAAGCTAGACACAAACTTTCATGGGATTTTTTAAGGAGGAGAAACGGAAGTCCCAGCTGGTGGCGAGGATGCTTAGAAAACTCGGAGTACGATGTGAGATGCACGGATTCTTTGGCGGTTGAAGCTCCGCATCCATTACCACCATATTTCGATTCGTAAGTCTTAAAAAATACATGAGCAGGAGAGTGCTGTTCCTCAAGTGCATCAACTATCCAGTACTACCCCTTCTCCTCACTCTCCTTACTTTCCACTCCTTTTTTTATGCATTTTGTTTCCCTACTAAGTGTTCCTCTTCTTATTCCTTGCACTTATTCTCTTACTCTCCACATCCTCCAACGTATTGCACGTACCTTCCACACTCTTACTCCTTATCATTTCTAATCACTTGCTCTTTGAGCGAATTTGCTCATTTCCCCTTACGACTCCTCGCCTCCTTTTTTTGATTCTTATTTGTCCGAACCCTTTCCTTTTACACTCAATCACTCCTTTCTCTTATCCAAGTTCTTCATTATTTCTCTTCATCTCGTACCATTACGCCCATTTTTCCTCTATGCATGATCTGTTTATAGCCCAAGTTTCCTCTTCACCTACTCTTCTTAACACTTTTCATTCCTCCCATCTCTTCTAACTATTCTAAATTTTCTTTTCCATTGGCTTTAGTTCTCTTTTCTCAAAATTCTTTTCCATATTCCAACATATTCTTTACTTCTCGAAAACATTTAACATCTCACCTTTCTTATTCCTCTGCATATCCCACGTCTGACTTTAACTCACACTCTAAAACACTCCCCTTGTCAATACCAGCGCCCCAATCACTTTCTCCTTCTATACATTACTTTCATCATTTACCCTCCCTGACATTGGTCATTTTAATCTGCCTTAGCATTGTTCCCATGTTGTCTGTCATGCTTCTTATCATGAACTTTAGATTCATCATGTTCCATTTCCTCCTTCCTTGCATCCTCCACTTCTTCTTCTCATCGGTACCCCTACTGACTCTTTTTTCCTCCTGTTTCTTCGCAATCCGCCAACGTCTCTTCCACATGCTTCATCCTTCACTTTCTCTAATTCTCCTCTGAAACCATCTACGCTCTTTCACATCCCCTCCTAACCCCCATATATGCATTACTTAACCTCCTCACTCAGGCTCTTCATTCTTCTCTTTGATTTCCTCTTCTCCTTACTCGTCACACTTGTTCTTCCTACTGTCTTCTCTTACCTCAATTACAACCCTTACCACCTTGATACTCGAACGATTCTCAGAATCACGAATGTGAGAAATACCGAAAACAAATTACTTCAATAGAAATTTGCCAAAAGAAATTAAGTTTCTGAAGTTCAGAATTCTTGAAAAAAATGGGACCTTCAAGCCATCTTCTGAATATTTTACTTTCGAAAAATTTGATATAAGAAATGAACGATTTCGCAACTTCTGTTTTTACGAATTGGATTGAGAAATTTTGGGAATTCCAATTTTTTAGGTGATCTTTTGTTTCGATTATGTTTTCTTCTGGTATCTTTTTGCATTCAGGATTTTCTCAATTTGGAAGAATGATATCATAAAAATGAGAGTAAACATTAAATTATTCTTTTGCATGATTGAAAGGAAAACTTCCAGGAACCTAATTGATTATTTATAAAAATCAATGAAAAAGTCGAATTTCTTCAAAAAATTAAAAAAAAAGGTTCAAATCTAACATTTTTGGAATGTGTCGAATCTAAATGTGGTAAGCATCAAGAAATGGATCCCAAAAAATATTCAATTTTCAAACTTGTCACATTTTCAGCGATTCTCATTTGTAGACTCGAATTCTCCTTCTTCATTTTCAAAATAACTTTTCAGCTTTGAATTTGATACTATTTCTCGATTCAATAACAGTTTTCAGATTTTTTATATCAATCGAAAATTGCTCCGCTGATAGATTATTAGAAATGCACTCGAGTTATTTTTATATTCCGAAATAAAATTCATCTTATGTCTTTTATTCTTTAATCGCATGAAATGTGATTTTTTCCATTGAATGGAAATTCGATACTCTGATTCTTTGAACAATTATTTCTGCAACTCGTTGTACAAACCGATTTCGAATTTCTGAATATTCCCAATTCAGCAAAATATATAGATCTCAAGCATTGACTCATTGAACAATGCAAGTTTGCCGAAATCAATAAATGTAGTGAACAATGCTAGTAATTTCTGGAAATTTGGAAATATAATGGAAGAGTTATTACATGAAATTGATGTGTAAAAATTTTTAGCTATTGGAAAGCTCTAATCGATATTCGATTTTTTTAGGTTCATCGATGCTGTTGAAGTTTCCAAGCCAAGGGATATGAATAATACTACTGTGGTGAGCACCGAGTACGACGAAAGTTTTTTACCTACTGAAATATACAGGTAATTAATTTATCATCCTCATCTGATTTTGATAAAACTTATTCTGATAGCCTAATTAGAAGGCGATTGGCAACTCCGCACCAGCTACCTGAGTGCAGAACCCCAACTACGTGGCACCCGTATGAATAATATGGAAGTTTAGAAACGATATATACGAAATCTACGATTGACGATAATGCCGGCGATATGTTTTTGCCGTGAAATGTTAGGAATCAAAGAATATATAATGAACTTTATGTGGTGTCTGAGAAATAATATGAGTATAAATCACTTCGTATGAAAACCTATCACTCAATCAATATCGAAATATATTCCTCTTGACCTAGGACCAACGATGAAAATTAAATTCAACTGGTTTCACAAAATGAGGAAATATAAGGTGTTACCTTTCCCGTTTTTCTTACAAATACTGAGACAGTTATTTTAATTTTTATCCGGGTTTTACGAAGGTGGCGCCACCGATTTTCGCGTATCCTATTCTTCACGAATCCCTTAAATAAATAAATGAAAGACATAACTTCAGTAATGAACTAACGTTGGCCACCGAATTGTGTGGGGAATAAGAATGCCTCACTTAATACAATCTTCTGAAAACCTACACGGAGAAAAAAGTGGGAGTTATAATCGACCGAGTAGTGGTAGCTCGCAGCGACACGAATACAGGAATTTACACCTCCCGTCTCGGGCGGCGCACGCTCTTGATTCGGGAGCTATATGC
>WSXT02175607.1:0-22031 GCA_011762715.2 Neuroterus valhalla | reverse complement strand
AATCCGAAACAGGCGATCGCAAACTGGCGCCAGGCGAAATGTATGGCGTGCGGTCTCCTTGTAGTACTTCGTGGTTTAAACAAATATAAAACATTTGATCTCATAACCAAGTATTATACCAAGAGTTATTCCTAACATGTCTAAAGTTGATTGGAAAAAGCGTATTCCTTCTACTGAAAAATGAAACTTTTATTCGTTTATTAATTAATTTTGTTTAAACAAAGAACATTTAGTGTGTGAAATTCAAGAATCTCACAAAAATGCTATGAGTAAGATATTTATGAGTCATTATCGAAATTATTTTTTCCTTTAGTTTTCCACCCAAAAACACACATCTAAAATAGATATATACATATCTATATAGCTATATATTTTTCAAAAAAATTCCAACTCGTTGATAAATTTGTTTATAAAAATTGTGAGAAAATTTTCAGATATCTGATACTGCAAGGCATTATTCAAGACAAGTTACCCCAGTAATATTGTGTACTTCTGCATAAATTGGATGAATTTCCACAAAATGGCATCTGCAAAATTTTTAATTTAATTTTTTTTAAATTTTCATTGTAGAATAAAAAGAAATTCCATCTCTTTTTCGAAAATATGCCTTGACAACTTTTTTAGAAATTTCATAAGCTTAAATCTGAAAAAAAAAAAAATCAAAATCGTACTAGTAGTTTAGGCTGAAAGTTAAATTATCTACGGACACCTCATTTGCAGGGCTGCCAAAAACTGATGTACTTGTGAAAAGAGACGGAAGTGTCTAATTTGAGCCAAAAAGTGACTATGATCAAAAATATGAAAATGACACTTCTTCATTATTTTGTTTCTTACATTGTTTATCATTCTTTTCATTCCTCCAAAAAATATTACATTTTTCATATCTGTGTAACGCAAAAACAAACACCGTCGTGGTGCATGTGCCAGATGCCGCTATACACCGCTACATACCGCTCTCAGTGGGGAGCAAAGGATGGAGAGGAAGAGAGTTCGAGACGGGGAAGCCCGCACTTCCCCTGACATTAAAACATCGTTACGCGTTAAGCTGAACTTCCCCTCATTTCCAAGTTCACACCGTGCCCTGAATAATTTTCACTTCAAAAAGTGACTAAACTCAATGATCAATAGAATTTCAGAAGTCGATAAAAAGGAGAGTGTAATTATTAGTAATTATTAATAATGATGGGCTGGAGTCTGAAAGATTTGAAAACTCCAATATGACCTCTTCCTGTAAAATGGTGATTTACAGTGACTGCTTCTTACAGAAAGTGACTGAAAGTGACTTACAGTAACCGTTTCTCAAAGAAGTGACTGAAAAGTAACTTGAAAAAATAGTAACTAAATGTGACTGAGTGGCAGCTCTGCTCATTTGGTCCATGAAGTCAAGGCGGGTGGTTGGCGGGAAATTTGAATTTATTCAAATAACTTCCCATTCGCATCAGGGAAAAATAACAAGAACAAGTGTAATTGAATTCGATTAATTAAATCACTTCTGTGTTCATTTTCTCTAAATCAACAATACGATGTCTGTTTTCGAAAACTTTATCAAAATTCCCTATCTGGCCCCTAAAAAAGAATGTTGTATCTTTCCTTGATAGAATCATCTTGACTTGGAGGGATACCAATTTGGGTGATTATCTCTAAGATGTATCTACCCTCTTGATTTTGTAGCTTCCTGAATTCGTCAAGAGCGTGAAGATAGTGTAGACTTTGTCTGAGAGGGGAGACTAAAACCCACATGGATTATGGTGTGACTAAGGCCTGTTTCTAAACAGAGAGCTTCCTGTACCCTGAGCACGTCTGTTTACGTCAGAGTATGTAGAGGCTCTTATGCTCTTTTGTTTTTCTACTGATATTTTTATGATAGGAGCCTGATGTAGAGAAAAGAGGAGCAAGCCTCATCCTAGTGCATCCAAATCCCAACTCACTTCGTTATAGAATACAGAAATAAACCCATGAAAGTTCAGAGATGAAATTCGTTCGGATTTCTAAGATAGGATCAGTCAGGCAGTCGCCTTTGGCTCTTGCCTCTTGCAATGTAGGTCTGCTCTTTAATACCTTTTATAATCAGTATCTATAGTTATTGTAGCCGTAGACTTTCAGAAGGCTCTACGACCAAGAAGGCTTCTTCGTGAGAAGTTGTTGGTACATTTCCTCACTGGATTCACTCCCAGTTCAAGCGATTATCAGATTATTGGTATGTTAGCTTTAATAGAGGTTTCTCCGAGCAGAATTTTATGACACTTGTACACTTGGGTACAAAATTTATCAACGACCCAGAGAATTAACCTAGTAGGAACAAAATTTAAGGAAGTAGACAGAATGTCTTACAAACATTTCTCGAACGTAAAAGTCAGAAGTCGTCTTCAGAAAGTTTCGAAAAACGTCCTAAATCAGGCCAAATAAGATGTTTAATATGATAATGATTTGTTTATTCGGATAATAATTTTGATCTGTTTTCAGGTGTTTTTGTACGACGGTCGTAGTTCTGCCAGTTTTCATCGAAAACGAGTGAAGCAAATGGTACAACAACCTCATTATATCTTCTAATAAATGTATTTTTGTTCGATTCAACTAAACCTTTATGAGTTGGAGAAAAAAATTATTGAAGATGCTCTTATTTCCATAACAACAAGTAGACAATACCCCTTAAAGTTGTTCACGCATGCAAAATTTGTTTTGCGAAATAGCGCAATTTTATTCCATGTCATCATCAGGAACATTCTAGAAGCTCAGCACGGACACAAACCACGACAGCTGTGGAACGTTCACGGTGTCGGTAACATGTCGGTATCAGGAATCTGTGGTTAGAAACCTCCTGTCTTATCTATATAATAATAATAATAATAATAATAAATCTTTATTCAGTTGACAACCAGGAAACAAAATGAACAAAAAAAATATATGTGATGTGGTATAGAGAAATTCACCCAACAGCCCCAAAAACCGGTTTGCAGGTTTTTAATGATTCTGAAAGAGAAAACTGTTCTCTATCAGAATGATTAGGAACCTGTGAATCGATTTTTGGTGCTGTTGGGTCGATTTCTCTATACCACGCCACATATTTTAACAGACTTCACAGTCCAAAATGCTCTCAAACAGAAGAAATGAGGTGACTTTATTCCAGAGATTTACACTAAGGGGGATAATTTTTCAACGAAATATTTGAATCCTACAGTTAAAAAAAGACAAATTTTTCGGAAGAAATTTGAATTTTAAATGAAGGAAGATGATACTTTAATCAAAGAAAGATTTCAATTTTGAATTAAAAACAGTTGCATCATACAGAAAACGGAAACTTCCAACGAATCCTCAACCAAATAGATTATTTTCTAACGCAACAGTTGTACATTCAACTAAAATAAATCAAGTTTTTATCCAAAAAAGATAAATTTCACACACTAAAAGATTTTTCGATAGTAAAAAGATTCGTTGAAAGAAATTGTGGAATTTTGAAACCTAAAAAGCAAATTCTCTAGGAAACAGATGAATTTTCCACCAACAATGATAAATTCTTAACAAAACAGTTTGATTTTCAACTAAAAGACATTAATTCTGTGCCAAATATAATAGTTGATACTTCAGTCAAAGAAATAATATTATAATTTTGAAACTAAAACAGTCGAATTCAACAAAAAAAGATCGAATTTCTATCCAAAAGAGATGAATTCTTAACAATGGAAGATTTTCCAATCAAGAGAAAAAAAGGCGAAACTAATTGTTGGATTTTCAAACATAAAGGCGAATGCTCTAGAAAACAAATCAATTTATCTTATCAACTAAAAAGTTTTTCTTTTCATTTAATAATTCCATATTCTACCGAATTAATCACATTTTCAACCTAACAAGACAAAATTTTGACAGAACAGTTGAATTTTAAACCTGTTAGATTAATTTTCCATCAAATAATAAAATCGTGAATGAAATAATTAAATTTCCAATCCAACGAGATAATTTTTCAACCAATAGTTGTTGTATTTTGCACCGGGGAGGTAAATATAAAATTCAAACGATAAATCTACAAGTAAAAAAATTATGTTTATGACAACTCGTTAAATTTAAACTGAAGAGTTAAATTCAAAACTAAAGACGATCAATATTCAACCAATGATGTTATATTTGAACTGACAGATCGAAAAAATAATTTTTGAAGTGAATATAAATCATTTTCATCAAAATAGTTTATTTATTAATAAAGAAGATTGATTTCCTATCAAGAAAGACAAACTTACAAGAAAATACATAAATTTACAACGAAGAACCCAAATTTCCACTCAAAATAATGAATATTCAAACAATAAATCAAGAATTTCAAACACAATAGTTGGATCTTGAATGTAATAAAATGAGGGTTTAACAGACTAGTTCAATATTAGTTGAATTTTGAATCAAAAATGAAAATTGTAATATTACCTCTAATGAACTATTGTGAGATAGTTACATTTTTGAGGCCAGGAAATTGAATAAAATAGGTTAAATAAATGATTTGAAATAATTAAATTTAATTTAAATAATTAAATAATTAAATACATATACTTTATTGATAATCTGTCCTTTTTGGTGGAAAGTTAATCTTCTTGGGTAGAAATGCAACTATTTGAAATCGGCCTGTTTTTTTAAACCTAAAATATAAATCTTGTTCGATTGAAATATCAACTCTCACATGCTTCGTTAAAAATTCATCATTGTGGTTGAAATTTTGACGATTTGAGTGTAATTGAACTGTTTTGTTGAAAATACCTCTTTTTGGGTGGAGAAAGATTTTTTTTTAATGTAAATTTAACAATTCCATTTTTCTTGAAAATTCCTCCTTTCCGGATCAGGAATTCATATTTTATGGTAGAAATTGAGAAAATTCATCTTTTTTGGTCATAAATGAACGTTTTTGTTGATAATTAATTACTCGAAAACAGTGTTCATATAATAATTGTATATGCTCGTATAAATTAACACTTCCAGAACTCTAATCTGTTATTACGTAACAACTCTGAGACGTTAGAATTATAATGGAATGCTAATTAAATAACAAAGTAGGACACTTTAACTTGCAAATATTCACAAGTTTTCAAGACTATAAATATTTAACTAAATAGTTTAGTAGCTTTAAGTATTTACGGTCTATTAGTACAGAAAAACTTTTTATTCTACAAAATGAAGAATTTGTTCGAATTTCAAACTGCTCTTAGAACAAAGTTGACAACTGATTGCATTTATTAAATGCTATTTCTACATGTAAGAATGAACTTGAAATATCGCGAGTTATTATCAGCTTTGACGACCTCAAACTCCGTGTCTCTTCCTTTATGATAATAACAATTGACATAACATGCATAGCTCAATGCCTGTACCGATTTTATAATTAGAAAAAAGTTTATCTAAAAAAATTGATAATTTTGAATGGTGGCAGTAGAGTGCATAACTAGATAATTAATCGAATCCATGATGAAATCCAACTATTCCGATGAGAATCTATATTTTTTGGGTTGAATTTGTTCTTTAAACTGAAAAAAAAAAATTTTTAACATTCGTCTTTTTGACTCACAAAATGAATTCTTTGTTGAAAATTTTTAAACTTGGTTTGTAAGTTAAACAATTTGGTTGACTTTTTCTTCCTCTTTTGACTAAAAACACTGTCTGGTCAGGAGTTCAACTCTTTTATAAAAATATCCTTTTTGATCGAAAATTCAACCACTTTTGGTTGAAAATTTAATTATTTTTTTGTGAATTTGACTATTTTTGAAGAACCTTTTGTTTGACTTTAAAATCTAACCTATTTTGGTTGATTTTTGTTCTATTCGATAGTTGGAAATTCATCTTTGTAGGTTGAAATTTCAAATATTTGGGTAAAAATCAAACTAATCTTTCGGAAGTTAATCCCTTTTGGCTGAAAATTAATCTTTTCCGGTTGAAAGTTTATCCCTTCCGGCTGAAAGTTTAACTAGTCGGTTGCAAATCTAACTGCTTGGCTGATCATTTTTTTTATGAAATTGAACTATTTGGTCAGAAATTCATATTTTGGGGTTGAGAAATTCAGAAATTTCTTATAAAGTTGAATTATTTTGTTCTAAATTCGACTATTTGGTTAAAAAATTCAACTGCTTTGTTGAAAATGAATCTTTTTAGGATTGAAAATTCTTTCTTCTGGATTAAAAGTGGATCCATTCGCGTAAAAAACTTGTGTTTTTGGCTTGAAATTTCAACTACTTTTGGTTAAAGTTTTATATTTTTTGTTTGAAAATTTAGCTATTTGAAAAAAAATTATCTCTTTGGCTTGAAAGTTTAATTATCAAACTTTAAATCATACAATGTTGGCTTCAAAATTTCAGATTGGTGGAAATTGATAAAATTACGTTCCATAGATATATTTGTATAATCACGGGAAGATGCGCTGAATTTGAATCAGAGCTCTATTTTATAATATCAGCTCTTGCTTATATAAGTTATATTGCGTATTGCATAATGATATAGATCATTGTTTTGCGTTTTTGAGACAGATGAATTCTCAACCAAAAAATGAATTGTCAATAAAATTATTGCATTACCGACCAAATAATTGATATTTCAAGCGAAAGGGACAAATTTGCAACAATACCTTTGTTTTAACAAACTTTGAATCAAAATCTTGAATGCCAAGTCAAGAAGTTGCATTTTTTAGAAGAAAGTAAAATTTTCAATCCAAAAGGACGTATTTTTTTCAAAAAGATGTTTAACTACAAACAAATAAGCAGTTGAATTTTCAATGAAAAGAATTAATTCTCAACGAAAATGCAAAACAGATTAATTCTCAACCAATCACCTAAAAAGACTAATTCTCTGAAAAACAGTTGATTTTTCTACCAAAATCATAGAATGTTTAACTGCTTCCTCTAGATTTAGACGAAATTCGAATTCAAAACAAAAACTACCCGTCCTATCAAAAACTAGTCAATAACAAATAAGTGGACCTTTTTCCGGTTATCAATTTAGATATGAAACATTTTATTGTATCTATAGTGTCGTTCTTATAAAAATTGAAATTTTTGTGTTTTAATGTCATTCTTCACGATGAAAACAAAAACTATGCATCTCACCAAACAATCGTATCGAGAAAATTTATAGTTCTTCTGAAGGTTAGCATTTTAGATCCTGGAAATATCGAGTTTTTCCATTGAAAGTTTATATTTCCAGATGAAACTTCATCTCTCGCGTTAGGAAGTTGACTATTTTTTCCCAAATTTATATATTTCCTTGGTTAAAAATAATTTTCTCGGTAGAAAGTTATTCTTTCATTCATAGTAAGTACTCAGTTCATTCGCATTTGGGTTATGGTATTTGAACCCTGCAATGCTTTGAAATCTATTTGAGTTCAAATTTCGAGTTAGTTTCTGGACATTTCTCAGAAGTTTTTTTTTCAGAAAAATCTGTAAATGTCCTGGAATTTTGTAATCCAACTTTTCCAACAACCCTCTCTCTTAGTTTGAACCAGTGAAATTTTCACTATTTCAATCAGAAGCCCTAGTTTTCACTGGTAAATCAGTGACTTTTTCCATTTTCACTGGGGAATTAGTGGATGTTAGTAAAGGATTTTTTTAAAGCTCTCGCTGAATTGAATTAGTGGCAGCAAAACCACTGGTGTTTCTAGTGATTTATATCTACTGGTTCATTCAGTGGATTGATTCCAAAATTCATTTATATTTGAATCAAATTTCAACAATTAGGAAATCTTTTTTTTACTCTAGAACTTACTATTTTAGTTGAAGATTTTATTTGAATTTTTAAAACTTTCTTCTTCAGTAGAAACTCACAATACCTATATTATTCTGTGATCTTCGAGTGCACATTCCGTTCAGTTTCTGATAACAAAATGCAATTCAAATATTTTCATGAGCAATTATCAAGTAACTGGTCCAATTTAGTGAATAGCCCACTGGTCAAATCAGTGACGTCTTTTTTTACTGGTCGAACTAGTGAAATACGTTCCACTGCCCGAATCAGTGAATTTTCACTGATTCTCAGTGACCGACTTCTAGCTATTTGAATCAGTGAAATTCCACTGGTTCAAACTAAGAGAGCTGTTCCAGAATTTGGAGAAAGTAGATAAAGAAGAACTTCTTGCTTTTGTATATCCGGCGTCGTATATTCTCGCTAAGAGTCGTGGTCGTAGAAGAGATTTACAAGAGTGCTTATAGAATTTTCCAGATGTCCCTAATGTATGACTAAAGCACATGTGTGCGGTAAATGCATCCCTGTTGTACGTAACGCAACGTGACGGTTCAACAATCGACACGTGCTGAACACAGATTTAGCGTTCTTTGGCTTGCTTCAGACTTCAGTGTTTATATAGAACCTTCTCTTCAAAATATCTGCAAAATATCCATGACCATAATCAAATGAAAGACAAAAATGAAACTTTAATTGGTACCTTGTAGAAAAATTGATTAAAAATCATTTTC
Source organism: Neuroterus valhalla (assembly GCA_011762715.2). Classification (NCBI taxonomy): domain Eukaryota; kingdom Metazoa; phylum Arthropoda; class Insecta; order Hymenoptera; family Cynipidae; genus Neuroterus; species Neuroterus valhalla. The sequence continues at coordinate 13,599 of WSXT02175607.1, read as the reverse complement.
CAAGAACTCCACATTAAGGAGCTGACCATTTGTATAGAAGACTGTATTTTTTATGAATAGACTTTTTTATTAAAAAAATACTTTCGCCTCTATTTTCTCTTCATATACTGTGCATCTCTTCAGTATATTCTAATAATATAAATTGTATAGAAGAAAAATTAGACAAATAAAGAGTAAAGTATATAATATCAACAATAGTGAGCATGAAAATAAAAAAATTATCTATTCAAAAGCCTTCATTTGACTTGGAAAAATATGAGTGAACCTTCCTAAACCACGCGGCCCTATTTGGAATGTATTTTATACCCCCTAGGTTCATTAAGTCCACCGTAGCTTTTGTCCGAAATTGCCCCCCCCCCCCCTTCTTCCTGTTGGCACCTGGTTTTTTTTAGTACTTTTGAATTTACATTATCAGGGTGGTGATTCGGTGAGCGATTGCAAATTCCCGGTCATATCCTGGTTCTCATTCACGGTCAAGTTTTTCAATTTTCCTGGTAAGCTTGAAGTAACATTTTTATATTTGCGGCAAAACGAAAATTGGTACAGTTAAACTCATAATTGAAAAAACCAAGTTACGACAACAACAAAAAAACGGAAGGCAAATATTCAAGCATTAAGATTAATTTCCAATTAGAAAGAATCATTTTCCAAGAAAAAATGCAACGTTTCAACAAAATAGTCGAATTTCGAACTCAAAAAATAATTATTTTCAACCACTAATGGATCACTGAAATTTTTGGTTTAAAAAAAATTTCAAACCAAGCATAAGAGTTATATGCTAGAACAGAGAATCTTCAACTAAAGGAGTTGAGTTTTGAAACAGATAAATTAACTTTTGCTGAAAAAGATAAATTGTCAACGGAAATTTGAGACCTCAAATTCTAAATTGAAAAAAATTTATGTTAAGATGAACATATGCATTTATAACTAAAACTATGGGATTTTCAATTGTAATCAGGTAAATTTTCAGTTAAAAAAATTGCTTACAACAAGAAAAAACAACTCTTCAACAAACAACAGGAACTTACTTTTAAACCAATTATTACATTTCTTTCACAAAATGATAAAGAATCAAATGAAATTGTAAATAATAAACTGAAGTAGTTAAATTTTAAACCAGAAAGGCGAGTTTTGAACTGAGATGATGAACTTTCAACTAGGATAGTTCAATTTTTGCCAGAAAACTAATTTTCAACAAAAAAAATACAATTTTTCAACGACTTGGTTAAAATTTTAACTATGAAAATAAAACTTTTTAAACAAAAATTGAATAGTTACACTCTTGGCTTGAAAAATAAATTTCAAACCAAGCATAAGAGTTTTCAACTAGATGAATGTTCGACTAAAATTAAAGAAAATAATTTTCATTTTCCTTCAATTTTAAAAGTCGAAATTTCTGAAGGAAGCTTATTTTGAAACCAAATTGAAGAAAATTGTATCTTCAATTACTGGAGATTCATAAATTAAATGCAACTTTTCAAAATTCAATTTTCTTGAATTATCAACAGTTGAGTTAAGGAAGAAAGCAAGGATTCAAGTGCTGAAAGTAAAACTTTCAATTTTCTCTATTTTTTTCCTAAATTCACGTTTTTCTTTGCTTCCTAGCCGTTGAGAATAGAAGGATTGGGTTGAAATAATTTTTTTCTCAAAAATGCAACTATTTTGCAGATCATTTGTCTCTTTGGGGTAAAAATTCTAAAATTTGTTTGGATTATTTTTTTACTTTTCGACTTGAAACCTTTTTTTGGTCATCGTTAAAGTGTTATGGTAGATATTCCTGTTTCTTTTGTTTCAAATTCAACTGTTTCATTGAAAATTTATATTTTTTAATTCTTCTGTCGAACATTCAATTCTTTGGTAAAACATTCATAATTTCGGCTAGAAAATTAAACTCAACGGATGAAAATGCATCTTTTTCTTGGAAATTTTTGGTTGAAAACTCCCCGTTTTGTTGGAAATTCGTCTTTTTGGCTTTCAAATTCTAGAACTGGGTGAAATATTTCTTCTTTGACAGAGAAATCTGTTTTATTTAAAAAATAAATTCTTTTTCTAAAGATTGAACTGATTTAGTAGAGAACTAATTGGTTAAAAACTGAACTACTTTATTGAAAGATATTTTTTCTGGTGAAGATTCACCATTTTAGTTGGAAAATTTCTCTCTCTAATTAGAAATTGACCTTTCTAGGTTGAGAATTTGATTTTTCGCTCAAAACTGAAATATTTTGTTATAAAGTGATCTTTTTTTCTTCTGCCAATATATTTTTAAATGGAAAAAAATATTCCGTTTTTGTTGAAACTTCATATTTCTCGTCAAAATACAACTATCTGTTTGAAAACTCATGTATTTTGTTCAAAATCCATTTTTTTGTTTGACGACTATTCTCTTCGGTTACGAATTTTAGTATTCTGTAGGAAATTCCTTTTTTTGACTTACAATTCTACAGTCGGGTGGAATTTTTGTTTTGGAGAAGAAATCCTTTTTTATCGGAAAATATAATCTTTTTTATTAAAAATAATTTTCCGGTTGAAAATCCAAATGATCTGTAAATAGATAGTTTTCCTGGATTGGAAAATTTAACAGTCTGGTTGGCATTTGTTCTCTTTTGGACTGGAAACTCTTAGTTGGGAATTCATTTTTTTGTTCTTGACATTTCGGTTTGTTCCTTCAGAAGTTTGTCTATTTTGGTAGAATTTTGATTTTCTTTTTTTTTTCTTTGTTAAAACTGAAAATTACAAGTGTTTGGTTAATCATTGATTTTTATGGCTGAGGATTCAACTTCTTCCTTTTAAAATCTTCCTTTCCGACAGCATGAAACGGTTTTTCATTCAGAATTGAAATTTTTTTTACTTTGTTGAAATATCAACTATTGCATTTTTAGTTAAGAATTCTTCTTGTTTGGTTACAAATGAAACTATTTGGTTGAAAACGGAACTATATTCTTGAAAATTCCTTTTCTTGGTTGAAGATTTATCATTTTAGTTTAAGAATTCCCCTCTTTGGTTAAAAATTGACCTTTTGAGGCTGAAAATTGAAATATTTCTAAAAAACGAAATATTTTGTAATAGATTAGTTTTTTCGTTTGAAGTTTAATTTTTGAACTACGAATAAAATTAATCCGCTTTTGTTGAAACTCAATGTTTTCCTTAGTTAAAATACAAAACTATTTGTTTGAAAACTCATGTATTTTGTTAGGAATCCATCCTTCGGGTTGACGATTTATCTCTTTGGTTACAAATTTCAATATTTTGTAGGCAATTCCCCTTTTTGGCTTGCAATTGTTTGAACAACCACCGCAGGGTCCTCCTGGGAGCAACTGTCATTCAGACCATTCAGTAAAATGGCACAAGCACAAGCTTCCAGTAGAACCGCGGTAAAAGGCACCTATGGCCACGTCTCACGACCGCGAGATGAGTGACCTGGCGCTCAACGTGGGGCACGAAGCTACGACCCTGAGGTTAAGAGTCTCATGCTCTACCGACTGATACTCTCTATAATACTCTACTATATGTAACCTGATTCCATTCTTGGTGAACTTTGACTTTGTGCAGGTACTTTTCATAGCAGGCAAACTTAATTCTCAAATCGATGTGGAGATTACACTTGGTTCTTACCGAGTTCATCTTAACCTTTACAACTTCATAGTCATAAATATCATGCAAGAGAAAAATCAAATTTGAAAAGTAAACTTGTCTCAGGAGCGTGTAAGTTTATAGCATATCATTTTCGAGGTTTGGATTTATATTAATGATCCTGTCCAGGAACTCGTCCAGACAAAATGTAATAAAATCAACCTCCATGAAGAAGTAGTTTTCTGCGTTGGCGGATAGAATACGAAACATCTGAGAGAAACAGAACCTCGCATATTGCAATGTAAGTCTGGAACACGATTTTCTTTGGCAGAAGAATGTGCATCCAATGCGCAATTGAGAAGAAAGGTTCTACATCGCCAGGGAAAGTCGGGAACAAGGATAATCAGATTTTGTTCGAAAGTTACTTCGTGATCTTAAACACAACATACCTATTTGGATTTTTGCACAGAAAGGCACGAACAGTGCAGGGAGATAGAGAAAGCACTATTCCATTCTATTTCATCTTACTGGATTTTATCCCATTTTTTCTCAAGAAAATAAGGACCTCAAAATAGAATATTTTTCATCAAAAAATATAATTTTCAACAAAATGGTTGGATTATCAACTACATCAGTTGAATTTTTTGATAAATAATTGATTTTCCAGTCAAGAAGAAGAGAAATTGCCAGCGATTTGTTGAATTTTCTTACCACAAAAGAAGAATTTCCTACAAGGTAGTTGAGTTTTTGATACAAAAATGAAAATTTCAAACCAAAAAATTGCATTTTAAACTAAATAGATGAATCATCTACTATAATAGTTGATTTCAAACCAATAAAAGTTCTTCAGTCGAAAAAGGAAAGGTAGTTCAAACAAATTGTTGCAGTTCCAACCCAGAGAGACGAATGATCTACAAAACAGTTGAATTTTGACCCGAAAATATGCATTTTCAACAGAACCGATAATTTTTAACCAAATAGTTCAATTTTCTTGTCAAAAACGTGAATTTCCAACGAAAAAGGTAAACTTTCAACCCGAAAATATTATTTTTAAACAAAAAATATCATTGATACTCAAATTGTTGAATTTTCCACTAAATCAGTAAATTTTTTAAGAAAAAATTTGAAAAATAGTCCAAACACATTGTTGTATTTCAAAGCCAAGCCCAAAGAGACGAATGATCCTCAAAACAGTTGAATTTTCAACCCGAAAATAGGAATTTTGTACAAAATAGATCATTTCGGTCCAAAAAGTGTAATGCTCTACTAATTTAGGAAGAAAAACTTAACTAAATTGTTCAACTTTTAAGCCAGAAAGATGAATTGTCGATAAAACAATGAAATGTTACACTAGGAAAGAAAAGGCTAGTTATCAACAAAGTGACTGAATGTTTAACTATAAAAGATGAATTCTGACTTAGCTTTTATCATTATTGGCCCTTCAGAGGCCCCACAAAGGCGGCCCACTGTTGAAATGACCAGCTGGGCCCTCGCGAGGGCCTATATATTTGCCCCTTTATTTTTATCACGAGAAATGCTAACTCCTTTAAATATAAGTTGGGAGAACAAAATTACGGGTTTTTCTACCTCAATTAAAAAAGAGTTTCATCCCCCCATCTGCCGGGGGAGGCTGTCAGTTTCAACCCCTAAGTGTCAAGAATGAATAGAAAATTCTAAAATGTTTTCAAAGCTTCTTATCTAACATTTTAAACATGTATTTTGTACATTTTGATGTTGCATAATCACAAAAAAAGTTCCATCTCCCTAGCTACTGGGGGAGGCTGTCGATTTTAACCCCCAAGTGTCAAGAATCTATAAAAATTCTAAAATGTTTTCAAAGCTCCTTACCTAAAATTTTAAACATGTATTTTGTACATTTTTATGTTAAATAATTTCAAAACAAGTTTTATCCCCCTATCTGCTGGGGGAGGCTGGCAATTCCAACCCCTAAGTGTCAAGAATCAATAAAAAATTCTGAAATGTTTTCAAAGCTGCTTACCTGAAATTTCAAACATGGATTTTGTACATCTTTGTGTTAAATAATTGTAAGAAAAGTAATTTCCAGTCATTTACCCTCAAAATCTACAAAATCCATTTAAAATTTTAGGTGAACAGCTTTGAACATGATTTGGAATTTTTTCCGATTTTTGATATTTTTAAGGGGTTGGAAATGACAGCCTTCCTCGGCAGATGGGGGAAGGGGGAGAGGGGGGAGGGAGAAACTTCTTTTGCAATTGTTTACCATCAAGATTTTAGGTAGGAAGCTTTGAAAATATTTTTAAATTGTTTATCGATTTTTTATACGTAGGGGTTGAAATTCATTGCTTTTCCCGACAGCTACGGTGATGAAACTTTTTCAACAGCATTCGGCAATGAGGCCCTCAAAAGTTCTTATGGACTTATGGAGGGTCCAAATGCAACCATTTATTGCAGACTTTGTAAAATATGGAAGCAAGAAAATCAATAGAACTGTTAATAAATTTGAATCCTCAGACCATATAATTCTAATTTGTGATTGATCTTTTCTTTAATTTTAGTTTTATTTGATATCCATTTCAGTTTAATTCTCTTATCTCAATTTTACCGTCAAAAATTGACTTTTACATCAAGAAGTTTTTCGAAAATTCAGACATTAAATTTTTGAAACAAATATGATTGATGCATTTAGTAATATAAAATATCTTATTTTCATACTTTTGGTGTAGACCGAAAAATTAGAATGTTCAGACCATATAATTCTTATTTGTGTGTGCTTGAGAATCGATTCCTTTTTTTTTTTAACTGCTGACAACTAGTCTGAATGGTCGCATGGATAGGCTCGTCGATTAGCGTGCGTTAGGTCATGCGTTCGAATCCCCACCGTTGCGTCCTATATTTTAATTGTTAATTTAGCGTTAAAAATTACGATGTACCAATTAGTAATAAGCAAATGCATGTATATCTTGAAAAAAATTCATGTAGTATGTGTAAATATATATTTTGAGGATTTTTTAAAAAATAATTTCAAGTGCGATTTCACTAATCACTAAAGAGTAGCATTTACTGCGCTTATAGCTTTAAATTGAACCCTCATTTCAAAATTTTCAAACTTATTTTCAAAACTAGGGCTTATACAGGCTCTACAAAGGGGTGAGCTGGGCACTACAGAGGGCCACTTCATTGGCCCTCCCGGGGCAACCTTCGTGGGGCCTTCGAAGGCGAGCATGTCGAAACTATGTTGGCCCTTTGTAGTTTCCAACGTAGGGCCAACGTAGTAGAGGGGAAAATTACGTAGGCCTTCGAGAGGGCCAACGTAACATTTCCAAACGGGTTATAAAAATGACACGTATTTTTATTTTATCCATGATTACATTGGTAATTGGTAATTGGTGTTTGGTTACAGTAAGAAAAAGAAGATTTTTACGGAGGCTTCTGTCCGTTTATAGTCTGTAGTCTGTAGTCTGTAATCTTGAGCCTTAATAACTTTCGAAAGACTGATCATATTGGACTGTGCTTTGGCACACTTTCTTAGGACCATAAAAAAGACGGGTTCTTTAAGCAGCCATTTTTGACAAATGGTTCTCTTTCCATCCATCGGAAAACCTTTTTAAAATTCAAACATGCAGATTTACGCTTAAACTAAGCAAGGTGCAAAAAATGTTGTGGATCAAAGTCATCTATTCTATAGATATCTGGAAATTTGCTTTTGACCACTTTCACATTAGATACATGGTTTTTGTTTCAATCGTGAAAATGTAACCATAAAAAGAAAATCACATTTTTCAGCAAAACTATGCGAGATACGAAAAAAAAGGACAGAAAAGTATTGCATATATTGCAAAACTGTTGAAAAAACTCCCGTTTTATGAAGATTTTTTAATTTTTCCAATTTTCGATGGAAATAAAAAAAATTAATTTCACTGAAGTCTCTACAGGCCTTAGGGAGCACATTCTCATTACGATACTCGCCACCGATATTTACATCTCGCACAGTTTGGCTAGCGAATTTAATTTTTCACTATTTAAAAAGCGTTGTCACTAATAAAACGGAAAATATACGTCTATCTGAAAAGTAATTCAAATGAAACTTGACGGCCTTCTCAAGACGAACAATTTTTCCTTTCGATATTTCTTATTTGCTCTCATAGTTTTGCTGGAATATGACATTTTTTATTTTTGGCAACACTCATCATGATTCAAACAAAAACTATGCATCTGATAAGAAAAGTAGTCCAAAGCAAATTTTGGGATCTTCATGAAATGAATTATGATGATCCGTAACATTTTTTCGCACCTTGCTTAGTCTTAGCGTAGATGTGCATTTTCAATTTTCTAGAAAACAATTTCGCAGGATAAAACAATCAAGATAGTCTGGTTAACGAACATGCACTTCCTTTTTCGGACCTAAAAAAGTGTGCTAAAGCACAATCTACGATGATCATTCCTCCAAAAGTTATCGAGTCAACAGATAACAGTCTACAGAATAGATAGTACTTATCTCTTACACCCTGTCTTGCCTTCCTAGCTCCGCCTCGCAAGCATTTCCCTACATTTCGCCAGCCTCGCATTGCCAAACTCTGACTCTGTGGTTCCTACCTATGGACTTATTTGCTATTCCGTATCTACTTTTTACAATATTTGCATTGATCTCACATCTACTTCCTCGCCTCCTTACACATTTATCTACATTTCTTCTCTTCCTTCCTTCTATTCCTCCCCATCTTACGCTGCACCCCATCCACCCATGCGATCGCCCTTTTCTCTCTTCTTTCATGCAGTATTAATTCCATGGCGACCTATTTCTTTCCACCTCCTCGCTTTCTTCGACCAAGCTTTCCACCTTGGCATGCCCATTCCCACACAATTTACACATACTCTTCACCCCGGTCAGCCAGAACCTATTCTCCCCTCCTTGTGACTTCTTCCTACTTCATCCTCATGCAGACAACCTCTTCATCATCTCCTTCAAGGCCTCCTCTATTTTCGCCAACAACAAAATGCCATTTGCATCTGCAAGTGATCAAATTCTAACCCTTCCTACCCTCACTGCCCCTGCCACTCCTTTCTCTAGCTCCCTCTCCATGTCAGTGATGAAGATCGCGAAAAGCGTTGGGCTAAGTGGGCACCCCTGCCTTAACCCACTATTCATCCAGAAATCCTCCGAGATCTTGTCCCATATACCTTCCCTTTCCCTCTCAATCAGACATTTCTCTTCTTCCCTCTCCTTCATCGCCTCACACATTCTCCCTCTATCCACTGATGGGAACGCTCCGTTAAGGTCTACGAGAAACGCGTACACTTTTGACCACTTTTTTCGCTATTTCCTTGTCCATCAAGTGCTGCAAAATATAAATATTGTCGATAGTGCTCCTACCTGCTCTTAAGTCCACCTGCGTCTCCGGCAATTTGCCTTTCCCCTCGAAATCATTTCGTAGCCTCCCCGCCACTACCATCGCGTATATTTTGTATGCTGCATTCATTAATGTGATTCCTCTATAATTTTCCTGCTTCTCCCTGTCCCCTTTCTTATACAATCGCACTATCAAACCCTCTCTCCACTCTCGTGGAAATCCCTCACCTCTTCAAGACTTCTTTACTACCTCTTTCAGTCTGTCTCTACCAGCTCTTGTACCAAATACCCATGCTTTGTTCTGCACCCCGTCTATCTGAATCTCTTTCTCCTCGTCATTCAACTTCCCCCCCCCCCCCCCTTCACCCCTCTTTCTTCTACTTCCCCCATCTCTTTTTCATTGGTCTGAGCCATGGAATGACTCTTTAAAAAAACTCTCTCCACTCCTCAATTCTCATCCAATCACTTATTCCTTCCCCACGCTTTCTAAACCTAATAATTATATCCCACACGTCGCCCTCTGTCTTAGCACTTTCAAACTCCTCTTCCAAATCTTTATCTCTTCGTGGCACTTGCCCCTATGCAGCAAACTAAATTTCTTCCTCAAATTTACGTACTCCTCTCTCTTCGCGGTTTTTTCATCCTATTTCATGTACTTCCTTTTCACCCTTCTCTTAATCCTTTGGCATTCCCTATCCCACCGTGGTTTCACCATCCCCTTTTTGTTCATTCTTTATCTTTTTTACACACGTTTCTACCTTCACTTTCAGAACTCCCCATATTTCTAACACTCACCCCCTTCAAAACTTTGCTCTTTAACTACACTTGGTAGTTCTCTATAGCCTCCTCTGTCCATATTTCTCTCTCTCCCCTATCGAAACTCCTTCCCTTCGTCTCCTGCCGCCTTCCCCTCTTATCTACAAGCCTAATGGCTGACGGTCCGACTCCACCCTCCCGTCTACTTCGAATCTCTCCGTCTCTTCCCACCCTCGCATATTCATTACTGTCGCATATTCATGACTTGCATAGTCTATCACTGAAACCCCCACCTTGCTCACATGCGTGTACTCTCCGTTTCCATCCCCTGTTATCATATTAGTTGCGACCTATCATATTCGCGACATATCATTCACCCTCTATCCACCATCTTATATCTCAAGAGGGTCATCTAGTTACGCGGTTTGAAAAAATAAATTTTTTTTACATATTTCGAATCTTAATGATACTAAAAATGTACCTTATGCAAGATTAAAACTAAAACAGAATCTTTCACGAGATAAGGGTTTCGAAACATACCCACTTTTTGCCCTTTTACGCACTTCCACAGCACGCGGGAACCTCGTCTGGAAACACTGAGAAGTGATGCTCGACCAGTTTCTTTCAATAGATTTTCGTGTTCAACAGAGAACTTCTTCCAGACGAGGGAGGAGAGCTCTATGGAACTTTCATAGCCGATTCAATTGTAAGTTTTGCCAATCGTGTTTAATTCATGCATTATTTTTAAACGCGATTTCCCAAAAGTCCTGTTTTTCAAAAGTGTTGGCAAGGGCCTGACTAGAGTATTGGAGATATTATTTGTTTCTAAATTTCAAATTGGTCAGCAGATGTGTCGCTATGCCCTGACACGAGCTTTTTTTGGGAAAAAAATTTTTCACGTTTTTACAGCCCTTTTTAGCTCGAAAGAATGGTGAAAATTCGACTTTTTTGTTCAAACATCCACAATTCCGAGAATTCTCATCTCAGATTGAAAAGCTTAGGTCGGCCATAGCCAAATTCATAAGAAATATAGAAATTTTTCTTTCAGATTCATCCAGGCAAAGTTGAGAAAGCTTGCCACAAAGTCGAGTACAATTTTTTTTTAGAGGCGCGGTTGGCGTGACCCAAAGGACACAATTGTCAATGAATAAATGATTACAATCTATCAATCTTTAGAGAAAAATGTACGAAATCAATGCGAAAAACTGCATCCCTATATCATGTTTTGTTTCTTTGCAATCCATCCTCAAAAATACGCTCAAAAATCGAGCGCGTAACTAGACGACCCCATCAAAATATCCTCTTTTTATCAATAACCGTGTCCTCTGATCTTCGCTTCTGATATTGTAGTCGCCGCGGCCATGAGTTCGATCACGAATATAGTTCGGTCACGTTTGTCAAGAAGCACGATGTCTTGTGCACGTCAAATTGTACGTCTTGTGTGTTGGATAGGGGCTATTGTCGAGAAATCGTAGTTTCAGTAGATTCGGCACTCCTCATCCTTAACAATAGACTCTATCCTTCTTGGAGCATTCGGCAGGGCAGGGTCGCGGCCAATGCCATAAGAGCGACAAAGATGGTAGTAAAGCACTCGCAGGGCCGCATTGCATCTGCACGTATATGTCGTTCCTGCATGAATAGGACGATTCGATAGTATCAACCATAGTTGAACAGAGATTTCAAGAACAGCCCTGCATCTATCGCTGGAAACCTCTTCACGTAATATGCTTCTATGGCATGCTCAAGTGGAAATTACACCGTCCTGACACGCGAAAATGAAACTGCCCGTTTTTGAATAGAGTCCAGATGATTTGAGAAAATCAAACGTTGACTCATGTGAGAAGGATTTATATGCATAAAATTCCTGCACCGCATATGAGCATATTCAAAATCCTGTAGAAATAGCCCAGCATCAGCGTAGATTATAATTTTGTTCTTCAATGTTCACCACGTTGCTTAGTGTCATGACCTCTATTTCTTGGGTAATTTTAAAAGTATGCAGGAAATTATTGTAGCCTACATGAGTGCATTTGAGGTTGTGCCTGAAAAACTGCATAAAGTTTTGAGATTCAACGATTTATTCTCTTGTGGTAATTACTGTCAAACGTGTTTAAACCTCTGTATCGTAGATAATTTTCGAAATTCGAGAACGATTTTGGTAGCACACACAAACGCATTTGTGGACAAAATCCTCTCACTTTTTTCTGTCTTCAATTCAATTTCAGAGTTCAGTTTTTTACACCTTCGTCACACTGTGAGCCTCCAAAAAACGATCAATTTGATAATAAGTAAGCGCAAAATTGTTATCAGAAGCGCATTCGAGCGCATTCAAAGTTTGAGCGAATAACTACGATGAATTTGAAATGATGTTGATATTTTGGAAAAATCGTGCTTGCCCCCCTTCCCCCGGTTACACTAATAACTCTGTTATGAATGCGGCGCAAAATGTTTGCTTCATGGTGTATACCAGCGCATTTAAAGTTGTTTAGTATCGTGCTATTTGAAATTCAATTTGTAAAATAGGAGAGGAGGGGGGAGGCTATAGTGTCTCTTAGATTTCAAATTTTTTCCGTTGAAATTTAACCTACCCCAATTCCTCATCAAGGAATGATCTTTGTTGGCCTAAAATTAAAAATTTTCATTGAAGTTGAATTTTTTTGTAGGCGGACAAATCCAACTAAGCAAATAAGTTTGTTTCTAACTCATCATTTCAGACGCGTAAAAAATACACGTTGTAGTAGACTATTGTGTAACATTCTTGCCCTCATTGAAACAGAGAGAAGGCAATATTGCGAAATTGGTAAATGATCTACGTCACTCTAACAAACATTACATAATTACAAGGTTCTGCTAGAAAGTGGAAAACAAGAATTATTGAACAAAATGATATACGTTTCTGAATATACTTCATCCACTTGAATAAATAATCTGTTCAATTTAAAATTATAATTGAAGGAACTTGAACGATCAATAACTTTTGCAAATGTAACGGCAAAGTAATGCGTAAGATTTCATGCTAATGAAAGTCAACATTTACTGAAATTTAATTTTTTGTTTCCAGATAATAGAAAAAATAATTCGAGAGCTCTCCCCAAACGCTCAAAATGAGAATTTTAACTAATCAACTAAAAATAATATAAATTTTCAGAATTCTTCGATGAATGACTTTGATATCAAACTCGAAAAAGACATATTCTTAAACAAAATAGATTTATTCTAAAAGAAGGGTTTCATTCTCAGTCAAAATGCTAGATATCAACCAAACACTGTAGGTTGTGACACTGCAGACTAATTTTCGAACGAGAACAACGATTTTCCAGCCGGAAAGAATCTTCAGCCAAGAGAGAAGAAACTTCAATAAAATTTCAGATTTTTCAACTAGTCAAGGCAAGTTTTGAATGGATAATGAAGGAGTTCGAATTTTGAGCAAAAAAGAAAATTTCAAGCAATCACGTTTTTTCAACAATCATATAAAATTCATTTTCGATCGAACAGTTAAATATTAGGCAGAAAGGAAAAAAAAATGATAATAAAGATTTAGCTCTGAAGAAAAAGAAGGAAAACTCAACAAAATTGTTTTTAATTTACAGTTCAAAATCACGGATCTCCTGCAAAACTGTTCAAACTTTTAACCTTGGACATAAATTTTCACGTTGAAAGTGAATTTTCAACTTGATTTCTTTTTAAGAAACATGCAACTTTTTTGTCTCTCAGGGTTTCCGGAAGTATAAGAACCAGCGGTTTACTTCAAAATTGTGTTTTGGTAATAGAAAAATTCATAAATCATTATTGTTATTTCACTTCCTCAATATTCACAATTGCCTTAAAATAACTCTGATCAAGGGGATGACACGATTATTATGATTTTAATTCCCAATTTGACTCCGCGGGGAGAATAGGAAACTCTGGCGCTGATCGTTTTTCCTCCAACTATCTTGTTTGAA
>WSXT02175596.1:0-22036 GCA_011762715.2 Neuroterus valhalla | reverse complement strand
TGTAACGTTCGCGAAACGTCGACAAATCTTTTTGTAGTTTGTACACGATCGAAACCCGAAATACCTTATTTCATTATATTAATCTTTTTTTTTTTTAAACAAGATCCTTTAATCTTTGAAGCTTCAAATTTGAAATAAACAGATTTAGAACATGAAATCATTTTCAAACTTTAAATATAAAATTATACAATCTCGAACGTTTTTCAATAAAGATTTTTTTCGAAATGTTATGATACAAAAGTCAATTTAGAAATGTTCATCTTTGAAAGATATCAATTTGAACTTATCCACTTTCAAATTGGAAGAATGTGAATGCTTATTATTCTATTTTCAAACTGAACTGAGGATTCTATAATTTCACACGTTTTACAGCTTTCAAATTATTCTAATTTTGAGGACTTTCCGTTATGAAATGTTCCATTTCAAAGACTTTCAATGTCCAATTATTTTATTTGAAGCGTTTTTGGTCAGGAATGATGAAATTTGTAATCCTTCCCATTTGTAATTGTCCTATTACCTCAGTTTCATTGTGAAATTATTCAATTGTGAACGTTTGTCATCCGAGAATAATTCGTAATAAAATTCTTCTAATTCGATTTTTTTGACTTTGGGATAATTAGAACCAACTCCATTTAAGAAAGTCTTATTTCCAAAACTGTGTTATGTGAAATTATCCGGTTTTGAACATTCCGATTCGGAAATTCCTTAATTTCAATTCCTATTATTTTGAAATTTTATTCTCTCCTTAAACATATTCAATTTCAAACCCTCTCAATTTTGAAATCAGAGATATACTTCGAAATCATTCATTTTTCAACTCTTCTGTTCAGAACGCATGCAATTTAAAATACTCTGATTTAAAATATTATTGAACTGAAATCAATTGTAGTTCAAAATTTTCTAGAATTGAATTTGAAACTATTCAATTCTGAAAAATGCAAATTTATAAGAATCCCAAACTGTTTAATCTGAAAGCTTTTTATTTACAAATTATAGAACTTAAAATCCTTTTGATTGGAAAGACTACTGTTTCCTAAATTTCAGATTTGTATTCTAATATCAAATTGGAAAATTTTTGAATTTGAAATTGTTCCATTCGGGAGAACATAAACTTACAATTCATATAACTTTAGTGTCATTCTGAGAACTTTGAACGAAAAATAGTTCGAATCGAAACACTTTCATTTTCATAATTAGTTTTGAAACTTTTGATATTCAAAACGAATCAACCTTTTTTTTTAACAGGAGTAAAGAAACGAAGGAATCTCTGCGAACCAACTCCATTGGGCTTACATGAAACTGCGAACACATCAAGACTATTATTTGTAATTAAATTCATTCCGAAGAATTGCATATATATTATCAATTAAATATTTTTCCATTCTAAACTAATATATTTATAAACTTTGAATATAAAAGTGACGAAGAATCACGGTTAGATTGAAAAAATATATATTTTGAAGAATTTTTGGTATTTTTCCAGCGAAGGCAAATGAACTACCCCGAAAGAGAGCAGTAAAAAAGGTACTTGGATGTTTTTCCTTGAAAACATTGAAATTAAAGAAATGATAGGTTTTTTAATGGTTTCCGAAAACAAATATTCAAGATTAGCTAAGCTTTCCCAATGTGTGATTCTTCCTCAATAATTTTTTATAAGATGTTTAGAACAATTCAAAATTTTAGTGGCGTACTCTTGTATAGTTTCTCCTAGTTATTTTGTGATGATTCCATAATCCTACATAAATTGCGCTTCCAATAGAAAATTATATTGAATTACAAACAAATGCCAAAGAAATCGTCAAAGATTGAAATTTTGATCACAATTGATAATTATGATAACTTTTAGAAAGACTTTTCTACACTTTCATAGTTTTTTTGATGAAATTTCTTGGTTTCAGAATAAGAATCTCCTATTTATATAATTCTGCCAGAACAGGAGGATAAGACGCAATGTTATTTGAAATCTTGCATTGCATGAACAAAGTTTTATGAACTTGTTATACCTTGCTAAATGATTTTGCTAGTCAGGGTGGCGATTCGGCGGTCAATTTCAAATTCCCGGTCATTTCCCAGTTCTTTACGGTCAAGTTTTTCAATATTCCCCGTCAACTAGAAGTAACATATTTATGTATGTCGCAAAACGCAAACATTTATTTCAATTCATGACGTTCATTCTGAACATCCTTTAACGCAACCGATCAAACATTGCAAAATGAATCAATTTTGAGAAGAAAACTCAAATTTTGAACCAAAAAATTATCATTTTTTTTACAAAAAACGGAACAGTTGAAGTTACAATCAAAAAATCAATTTACGATAACAAAAAAAAACGGGTTTCCAACAAAATAGTTCATTTTTCAACCAAGGAACAACAAAAAAAAGTTTTAACAAAAATTGTAGAAAATCGTGTGAATTACAAGTTTTGTTTCAAAATTTTGCGATAGCAACGGAACCAAAAAAGATATTCGATCTAAAAAAATTTTCGACCCTCTTTTTATTTGTATCATCGATTTTTAAGCAACAAATAAGCAAAATACGAGAAAACATCATATATACTAATTTGTAGATCTTTTTTTCCTTATGAAAAATGGTATCTTTAATTTTCTTGATTAAATTAAAATTACGACTTTTATACGCGATACAAATTATCACCCCTTATTTCAAGATGGCGAACAACCTGCAAAGGGTTGATGGTCGAAAACTCGGATTCAAGCTGGCAAAGATGGCAAAAAAAAATTTTCTTACCCAATGAAATGCAATAATAAAATTTAAATAGACTGGACTAAAATGTTCAACTGAAGTGGAACAGTGACATTTTTGGCTCAAAAAATTAATTTCAAACCAAACATTAAGAGTATCAGCTAGATGAATGTTCAACTAAAATGAAAAATTTTCGACTGTATAACTTGAATCGTTAAACGTAAAAAAAGGATTCTTGAAGAAAAATATTAACTTCCGAAGAAAAAGATAATTTTCTACCTAAAAATCGATTTTTCAACAAAATATGTGAAGTTTAGAGGGAATAATTGAATTTTCAATTGAAAAAGACAAATTTTTACTGAATTGTCGAATTTTTTACATTTTCCACTAAAAATCAAACAGTTCAATTTTCAGTTGAAGAAATTGATTTTCAACCAAACTGATGCATTTTCAGATATAATGATGGATCTTTAAAGGGAGAAGAAGTATTTCAAGGAAAAAAATGAATTTTTAACCATAAAGATGGATTGTCTACAACAAAGGCAAATTTTCCACGAAGTACACTACCGGCAGAAATTATGAGATGTATTGCAAGCACTATCAAAAATCACTGCCGGCTTTAAAACCACGATAACTCAGCCAAAAAAAATGATAGAACATTTAAAAAAAAACAGTCGGAAAGCCTATGAAATTCCACATCTAGTTATGTCAAACAGATTTTGTTTTTTTTTTCTGCTGGAGAAAATACAGCACGTGATAAGTTTTGAAAAAAAATTCTACATTTTCTAAAACGATGCACCTCGATATCAACTTCTAGCATGGCCTAGGAAAATTAAGGCGAAAATCTGAAAATTACACGACATAGAGCCTGAGATTTTATCTTTAATTGAAGCCAAAAAAACTTGAAAAATCTTCATCGGTTCCCGAGAAAGGATTAAAAATCTTCAATCGTATCTGAGTTGAGTTTTAGTCGACGATCACGGATTTCGGCCGGTCTGCTGCTCGCTTCCTTCGTCGAGGCAGGACCGAATAGACCACGCACAGGGGTGGTGCTGGATTGGGGCTGTCTCATACTTTTGATTCTGCTCATCAGTAATTTTTATTTCGAACTATTGTACATTTTTTGAATTATTCATTGTTTTTTCTAATTATTTACAATTATTTCGATTCAGAATTATTAATAAAAATGTAGATGTATTGAAGTTATAATAATATATAATAGTGATTTCATTATTATTCACTTTTGAAATTTTTGAGAGTTTTTCATATAAATAATTTATTTAGAAATTAGATGCTGAATTAGTTTGAAAAATAGTTTACTCTCGTAAAAATCGGTATATCTACATTTTTATTAATATTCTTGTTGATAAAAATTTTAAGAAATAAAAAAACTGTTCATAATTTTCTTATTCTCTTATATGGGGATGATTTTTAATTGAATTGATTGAAAATTATTTGAAAAAAAACGATAAAATAAAAATTACTGATGAGCAGGATCAAAATTATAAGAGAACCCCAACCAAGCACCACCTCTGTGCCGTGGCCTATTCGGTCCTGGCTCAACGAAGGAGGCGAGCAGCAGACCGGCCGAAAACCGCGATCGTCGCGTCGACTAAAACTCAACTCAGATACGATTGAACATTTTTAATCGTATCTCGGGAACCGATGGAGATTTTCCAATTTTCTTTGGCTTAAATTTAAGATAAAATTTCAGGCTCTATGTGGTATAACCTCCAGATTTTTGCAACAATTTTCCTAGGTCATGCTAGAAGTTGAAATCAAGGTACAGAATTTTGGAAAATCTAGAATTTTTTGCAAAATTTATCACGTGCTGTATTCTCTCCAGCAGATAAAAACTAAATCTATTTGACATCACTAGATGTGGAATTTTATAGATTTTCCAACTGTTTTTTTTTTTTAATGCTCTATAATTTTTTTTTCGCTGATAATGGAAAAAAATATAGTTCTTCCTCTCATGAAGTATAGATATATTCAAATATTTTGAGAATCAGATTAAAGGAATATCACATTCTTTGGATCAAATGATAAGATATCTTTTCGAATCATAAAAGTAAGCGGTCATTTCTCGTATTTTTTCGGTAGAACTTTTAATAGTCTAGGTTGAGTCAGTTAATTTCCGTGTTTTTAAATTGAATTCACGGTCATATACCGGTTCTTTCCTGGTCAATAAAATTCCCAACTTCCCGGTCAAGTCGCTACCCTGATTGCATTAGTGATGCAATCTAAGATATTTCAATGGCATTAAAAAACTTGAAATTTACTCATTGCATGTTCGTCCTCAAATCATTAACTGAGTGATTTACATAATTAAATGCAATTATGATTCATTAACAAACTGAAAACTACTCACTTTGTCTATTTTTTATAGAGTTTAGGTCTTCTTCGAAAATTTGACCTGTACTGCTCGCAAAAGCCTCTGCGGTGGAACAATAACCGTGGTGGACAAGGTATGTTGAAACCATTCTGTAAGACAAATTTGAAGCATTAGAATTTTTAACCAATCAAATTATGAGGGGAGGGGGTATTCTTAACTCGAACCCTATCTGAATTCAGAAAGTTCTAATAAATATTGATATTTTGATTTTTTCGAGAAAAAAATGGGGCAAATGGTAAGTCTATAAATAAAAAGTAGTTCGAATGTCAATACGAGAAAAACAAATATTAGAGCAAATGTTATTCTGACAAATAAATTCCTATAAAGAAATTTGAAATGGAAAGCATACAACTCCTTATACTTCACCCCCAATTTTTATCACATAATATCTGACACATACTTGTGAAGAACTGCCTGCCACTGACCCTGGCCATGATCAGGTGTAGGGTAATTTATAATTTGCAATCTCGTTCGGACTCGGAGTTCATTCATCATATCTCCAATGTCGAAGACAAACGGCTGTTGTCCAAAATTCGCATCAACGACTTCTCCTGGTGTTTGAAGACCCACTGTTGGGTAAAGATTTGGCTGTAAAAGAAAATATAATATACATGAATTTAAACTCCATTCCAATCCTCTCCTATTAGATTACATTTGATTAAATTATACGAGATTTCACTTCATGAATACCCTTCCAGGAACTTTTGTTTTTACATATCCGAAATCCTCCTATCGGAGCTCTTACAATAAGCCCCCAAGCAATGACTGACGTACTGAATCCTGAGGGTTTTTTTTTATCTCGAAAATCCCCTACCGCCTGCAGACAAATTTGTATTAGAAGCGCTCATATTCGCCTAAAAATTTGATAAGGGGAATAGAAAACTCAAGAAAACCAGAACTCCTGAGCGCAGACGGTTTCCGGAAGACGAGTTTGGATTCACATTCGATAACATCGAAGTGCCCACATAATTCCTCGTCATCAAACATCCCGATCCACAGTGGTTCAAAATCCCAAAAAGCTGGCCAAATCCTCAAAATTCGAAGTTTACCGGCTGAGGTAGATATTCATTTATACTTCTTTAAGGGGTGTTGGAGCATTATTTTGTAAAAGGACAAGTCACTATATTCAAAACTGTCCTTGTGGCGAGCAGGCAAACTTGACTCTTCGCAGAATACGGCGCCATCAGTTTGTTTCTCGAGTTTCGAGCGTTCGACGGAAAATGTTGTTATTCTGTAAGTTCGTTTCAGAAACAGATAAGGTGACACAGAGGATATTTCTGAACGTACGTTGAATCGTTGCTTGCTTCCGGATTTGTATTTTGAACAAGAATGTTAATGATATTGGGAGTGAAATGTGCACGCCTAAAATTTTCTTCTCCATTTGATTCAGGAATATACTTAGTGGATTCTTTTTTTTGCCTGCGAGTGCGCGCGCCAGAATTTTCCGTTTTGATCGCCAAAAAATTTCAATTTTTCGATTCCTCCAACAAAAGCTGCCCCGAGCTGCCCCCGTAGAAATAAATGCGCTTTTTCTACAACCGCGTGGGAGTGTTCACACGCGTTATAGCCCACCAATCCATGATTCTCTACGCACCACATGCCATGCCGAAAAGATACTCATTTGAAATGACATCATTCTTGAAATAAGCGACCCAGAAAACCCTTTTGTACTTCTTTTTGTGAAAAACAATAGAAAATTTTGGAAAATTGTCCGCCATTTTGGGTCCGCCACTTCAAATTTTGAATGTTTAATATCATTTCTGAAATCAGCGACCAAAAATCCTCTTTGCACACTCACGTCCGCACCGAAATAGATATCAAGTTGAAATTTTAAGAGAGGCCTTAGGAAACAATAAACAAAGTTTGTATAGAAACTGTTTTGTATAGACAGTTTGTTTGTTTGGAAAGAAAATTTTTCAACCAAATTTTTTTCCTTCAATTTTCAATCAAATGTTGCATACAAACGTAGTTTATCGTTTTCTAAGGCTCTTCTCAAAATTTCAACTCGATGCCTATTTCGAGGCGAATGCGAGTTGTTGCAAAAAATGTCGGTAAGGTAGGAATCAGCTAAGTATACCACCTATCAGCAGCGCTTTTTTAGTTTTTTTATGTTTTCTAGTAAACCATTTCTTCAACTATCTTCGAGTAATCTCGAGAGAGAGGCGCGAAATACCAAAAAAAAACTACTTTTCCTGTTTTTGTTTCTTTAAACCTAAAAAATTGTTTTTAATGTATTCTTTATTGGTTAAAATTTCTCACACATTAAGAACATTATCAATTTTGAGGTTGAAAAAAGTGTGATGAAAAACAAAACAAAAAATCGATATTCACGCAAGGCGTAACATTATTATGAAAACCCAACTGTTTTTGTTTGGAAGTTACAAATGTTTGTATTTAAAAATTCAATTCTTCTATTATTGGTTTAAAACTAATAATTTTTAGAAGATAATTCAACCATCGTTTTCAAAATTCAACTTTTCTGGTATCAAATTCAACAATTAAATTGAAATTGAATGGCCTTTTTGACTGGAAAATCTTTATTGGTTGCAATTATCACTCTTTCGTTGGAAACGCAACTATTTATATCGGAATTCATCTTTTTTGTTGCGAATTCAACTATTTAGCAGAGAATTCGTCTTTTCAAGTGAGGGATTGGACAGTTTTATTGACATTTTTTTCTCCTTGACTGTAAAATTGTTCTTAGTGGAGAATTCGTCTTTTTGTTTAGAACTTGTTGAAAGGTCGTTCGTTTTTTTGATGAAAATTGATTCCATGAACTGAAAATTATAAAAATTGTTATAAAATAATGTTTCATAATTCGAAATGCAACTCTGAAGTAAAAATTAAACTAAGTTGAAATATCAAATATTAATAAAAGGAAGGTAAAGAGACAAAAAGAGGAGTTGTTTCGATTTTAAGAAACTGAGTTAAAAGGAAAAACTGATGATAAATAGTAAAAGGTTAGTAAATAGAGAAAGAAAAAAACATTATTCATTTGAGGGCAGGAAAAGAACGCATCCTGCTCCCATAGTTAACTCCAAAAGTCCTGATTTATTTATTCGCTATAACTAGGACTCCAATTTCTTTGTAAAAAAACCATACCGCTGATGGAGAGAACAGTATGTTGAGATTTCATCTTTTGGGTTAAATATTCATAATTTTAGTCGAAAATTGTCTACTTTATCCCTCTTTGTTTGAAAATCCAATTGTTTCGTAGAAGATTTCTCTTTTTGAGTTAAAAACTCAACTGCTTGAGTGGAAAAATCAATGACATGGTTGGAAATTAATTACTGGAACTGAAAATTATATCCTTTCGTTTTTGAATTCAAATTGATCTCTTTTGGTAGAAAATTGAACTATCAACTTAAAAATTCATGTATTTTGTTGAAAATTTATTTTTTGGTTGAAGATTAATCTCTTTTGGTAGAAATATTATCTTTTTTGGTTCAAAATGCAACTATTTAATTAAAAATCAAATTGAGATGAAATATCAACCATTCGAATCTTCATTTATAATTTATCTTGTTCCGTTGAGAATTCAAGTAAGTGGGTTGAAAGTTAGAATACATTGTCAAAAACTTATCTGTTGGGTTTAAGATTCATCTTTGGTGGAAAATTCAGATATTTTATATAATATTTAACGATTTTATTGAAATTTCAACAGTTTTTTTTTTAATTTATACCCTCTTAGTTGAAAATTTGTCTTTCTATGTTAAAATCCAACTACTTTGGTAGGCATTACATTTATTAAAATATTGACTGGTTTGGTTCTGAAAGTTTTTTGATATAGTGAAATAAGGTAAGACTTTTTTCTAAATAAAAACCACTTAAATAAAACTATTTGCCATTTTTCTATAACAAAGTACCAAATAAATCCCACCTCAAAATTATAATCTTCATTTTCTACAAAAAATCTCAGCCTTCCTGTTTTTGGGTGTCCAAAAAGACGAATGTTCAAGAAAGCAGTTGCAAGGGAGATGAATTTTGAATCCAAAATATAATAGAAGACCAAAATATAATAATAGACTTTTCTTCAAAGCAGTTGAATTGACAATAGTTATAATTAAATTTTCCACCAAAATTAGATTTTTTATCCAAAAGAGATGAATTCTGAACTCAAAATGTATTAGAAAACTCTTGAAATAAGAAGAATCAACTTTGAACCAAACTGATTCATTTTTCAGCTTAATTAGATTTTTTATCCAGAGGAAAAGAATTTTGAACCCAAAATACAATAGAAGACCCTTTGAATAAAAAGGATTAACTTTTAACCAAAAAAACATGACATGAGAAGAAAGTTTAATTTTTAACAAAATAATAAAGAAATTCTCCACTGAAAGTAGATTTTTACCCAAAAAGAGGTGAATTCTGCACCCAAAATATGATAGAAGACTTTTTGAAATAAAAGGATTATCTTAGAACCAAGAAACATGATTTTTTGAGTAAACAGTTAAATCGTCAACCAAAATGATTAAATTTTTTCATAAAAACGACGATTATTCTAGAAGATAGTTAAGTTTTCAGAAAAGATGGATGTTTTGTCTAAAAACACGAATGTTCAAGAAAGCAGTTGAATTTTCCAAAAGGAAAGATTACTTTTTATCAAAATAGTTCAATTGTAAACCGAACAATAGGATTTCCCACCAAAAATAGATTTTTCATCCAAAAGAGATGAATTTTGAGCCCAAAATATGATAGAAGATGCTTAGAATAAAAAGAATTAACTTTCAACTACAAAAAAAACATGACTTTTCGAGAAAGCAGTTGAATTGATAATTTTTATATGGAAAATTTCCACCGAAGGTAGATTTTTCATCCAAAAGAGATGAATTCTGAACTCAAAATATATTAGAAGACTTTTGAAATAAAAAGAATCAATTTTGAACCAAACTAATTAATTTTTCAGCAAAAGTAGATTCTTTATCCAGAGGAGATGAATTCTGAACCCAAAATACAATAGAAGACTCATCAAATAAAAAGAATTAACTCACAACCAGAAAAACAGAAAAAGAGAAGAAAGTTTAATTTTTAACAAAAATGGATTGTTTATCCAAAAACACGAATGTTTAACAAAGCAGTTGAATTTTCGATGAGAAAAAATTACCTACTTTTCAACAAAATAGTTTCATCGTCAACTAAATAGTAAAATCTTCCAACAAAAGTAGATTCATTATCCAAAAAAGTTTTTCTAACCCCAAAATATGATAGAAGACTTTTGAAAGTGGAAGAATTATCTTCGAACCAAGAAACAAGACTTTTTAAGTGAATAGTTGCATTTTCAACCATAATAAATAAACTTTCCACTGAACCAAAAAACATAACTTTTTGACAAAATAGTTTCATCGTCAACTAAATAGTAGAATCATCCAACAAAATTAGATTTTTTACCCAAAAAAGTTTTTCTATACCCAAAATATAATAGAAGACTTTGAGGATAAAAAAAAAGAATTACCCCTCAACCAAAAGAAAATGATTTAAGACAAAATAGTTTCATCGTCAACCAAATGGTACAATTTTACCAAAAAAAAAAAACAAAACAAATTATCAACAATACAGTTTAATTTTTGACCAAAAGAGATGAATTCTGAATCAAATAAAAAATCTAATCTATCTATAAAATATACCTATATAATCTAGTTTGTAAATATATATCTGAATAGATCCGGGCTATTTTCCCGCCTTTTCCATTGTCCATTGGACTGGAATCCTGGTCCAAGCAGCGGTAAAAAAATCCAGTCCAATTGGACCGGAATTTTCGTACTCTTCCTGGTCCAAGCTTGGACCACTGTCTGGTTCATTGAACCGGAGAATCACCCATTAGACCGGAAAGTCAGTCCATTGGACAAGAATCGCAGGTTTTGTCATTGCTTGGACCAGAATATTGGTCCAAGGGATTTAGAGTGAAGCGTCTTGCTTTCTCATGTCATGAATTTCTGCTTATTATTCTTGAAGAATGAATCAAAACTTATCAAAAAATTACAGGAAACTTCCGTTTAGCTGAACTCTCGTTTAGCTGAACTTCCATTTACCGGAACGCTTCCACGCTCATTTAGCTGAACTCGAGCAGCTCCCTCTACCCCCACTACTCTTGAGTAGACATGACAACTGACGGTAACAACCAATTAGAAGGCACCTCTAGAAACACCCATGCGGAGGGAGACACGTCGCGTGGCAGTTCAGCTAAACGGAAGTCTTCTGTATTCCAATTCAAGGGAAAACATTGGAAAGAAGGGGGGTTAGGTTGAAGAGAGGGGACGGACCATGATTCCTGAAGGAAATGAAAATTCTTACGGGTAAATCTGTGAATGCAATTCCGAGATGGTGTCCGTTCTTGGTGTAAAAAGCTGTGTTATCAACAAGGTTGATTCCGCAACCAATAACGTCTCCGGTGGTGAAAGTGGGCCCATATGGTTGGCCCGTGCCCGAGGAGCAGAAACTGTTTCCGTCATCGCCGTGGTATCCGTAGGAGTGTTTGTCCCAGCCTGGGAGTCTGTTAACGTTGACTCCGTGTGCTGAGAGTCCTATTCCCATGTAACCATCTCGGCCTTTGCTCACGATCTTCACCTCGAAGTAATACAAGCCACATGCAGCTGGTATCGAATGTGTCGTGCGAACGCTTGCAGCGTCTTTGTGTGTCTTCCCATAACCTGAATGGTTAAAAAAATACAAATTATTATTCATTATTCATTACTCAATATTCATCATTCATTATCCATTATTCATCATTTCTTATTCTACAATTTTAATCGAAAATTCTCATTTTATTAATTATCTTGATCAATTCCAACAGAAGATTAAGTGACGAAGTTTCTTCCGTCACTTAATAAATACTGAATATGAACGTTCTCCAAATAATTATACAAAAGTGATGCGTGTCTTTGAAACATGCGGTGGGAAGAATGCGTATATACGTACGTCCTTCTCCTTAGCAAGCATTCGAAACTCCGTTCTTACCGCGTGTTTCAAAGACACGCATTACTTTTATATAATATTTTGGGAACGTTTATATTGAGTATTTGTTAAGTGACGGAAGAAACTTCGTTCCTTACGCGTGTCACTTAGACACGTTTACTTTTTGTTCGTTCTTTTTTTTTATATATTCAACGTTATACTGTGTTCTACTTCTATAAAGAAAAGATAATGAAAAATAGTACAAATAGATCGATTTTTCAGATTCAAACTTTGTTGTAAACCTATTAACATTAAGGTATCAAGTGTGTGGAAATTGGCTGAAAATTTTTCGAAATGCAAGAAGTTTCATTTTCGTAAAATCAATAGATCGTAAAGGATGCTCGTAAAAATTCCAACTGGTGTCACATATCTCTCTCTAGAGTCTCTAGACCCCAATGAGATCGAGATTAGGATCGTTGACGCTTCTCTCTCATGTCACATTTACAAGGCAATTTTTTCACAATTTCCCACCACCTTACGTACATTCAGAAATCCTTGATAATCATCAGTACAACAAAACTTGAATCGCAAAAATCGGACCATTTGTACTTACATTGCGAAACGATAATGAAGTAGCGAAAATCGCGAAAGTAGACCCATTTTTTTGATTCAAACTTTGCTGTAAAGCTAATAACAATAAGGTATCAAATGTGTGAAAATTGGTTGAAAATTTTGCACGATGCAAGAATTTGCATTTCCGTAAAATCAATAGGTCGTATAAGATGCTCGTAAAAATTCAAACCGGTGTTATTTATTCCTCTCTAGAGATCTAGACAATCGTAAAAATTTCAACAGGTATCAGATTCTAAAGTCAATAACGCTGTCAGTGTAACTGTAATTTATGATTTCACAGCGTAACAGCACCAAAATAATTTTATGAACTTGGTCCCTATCCACAAAATCTATCTACCATCGTATAAGGAACTTCGTTCCGAATATCAGAAATTTACTGCACCGTCATTTAGATCAGATGGAAATGTTTCATTGGAGAAATCAAATAAAGTTTTCTGCGAAAAAGGGACCGCCTCCCCACTCCGTTTGGATCCGAACTCAGGACCTTCCGTTATTGAGACGAATGCTCTACCAACTGTGCTACGGGAGAGAAAATATAAGTTTTCTGGCTATCCGTATGCATTACTATTTCATGGAAGTTTTGCACAAGATTCTATGTTAAGGATGTACACTAGTTACAGTCAGTCTCAAAATTCGATAATCTTCATAATGATTCATAGAATTGACCAAAATATATTTATTATAAATGCTGCGTATTTAGATGAAGGCTTCTAAGTTTGCTTCTGAAAAAAAAAATAATTTAGGTTGAAATTGTTTATTTTCCAGAAGATATTTAGAGTTTTAGTTTTTGCTTTCTCGTCAGAAAAAAGTTACAATTCTTATACAATCCTAATGGTCAAGGCCTCATTTCATTCTTTGGAGGATTCTCTAAAATTCTATTTGAGTAGATTGTATTGAAAAAATTTATTCAGAAATCATAATTATTGTAATTATTTTAAACAATGAAAGTTCGAATTTCAATCAACACTACCCAAATAGAATTGTAGAGGATCTTTCCGAGAATTAAATGAGACCTTGATCATTAGAATTAGATAAGAATTGTAACTTTTCCCTTAAGATATAGAAAAAACTAAGACTGTGAATAACTTCTGATAAATAAACAATTTCGACCTGAATTATTTTTTTCTAAAGCACACTTATAAGCCTACTTCAGAATACGCAGCAGTTATTAATGGATACATTTTGGTCAATTATGTAAATCATCATAAAGATTACCGAATTTTGAGATTGACTGTAACTAGAGTACATCCTTAAGAAAAGTTTGAATGTAATTTTTACAGCCAAAACTATATTTAGTTAGGATGTTTAGTGAAAAAAAAAGAGGAAACTAACGTATGAAAGGTTTCTCCGCAAAGTGAGGTTTCGTAAAATTAAAATTTTCGAAACATCCAAGAGCAATTCATAAAAACTTCACAAGATATTTAATCATTTCACAAATATTTAAAAACATTTCTAATCATTTCACAAAAAAAAAAATATTCTAACAGATTGCGATAACAGATTGTGATCGTTTTATAAAGAAAAGAGGGGGAAAAAAATTGCAAATCATTTCGCAAAGAAGTAAAGAGATTTCAAAAGATTTTCTGAGGATTCATGAAGATTCACAAAGGTTTGAATGATTTTCCAAAGATTTCAGGAGATTTCACGCAAATGTCGAAAATTTCAGAGGAATACACAGAGATATTAATAAAACATTGCAAAAAGTATTGTAAATTATTTCACAAAGATTTCAAAAGATCACACAAAGATCCAGGAAAAGTTACGAAGATTTACATGATTTAACAAAGTCTACAGAGAATTTCAAATTTTCAAGGAAATTCACAGAGCAGATACCGAAAGATTTTAAATTATTCCACAACGATTCAGAAATATTGTGAATTATTTCGTAAAGATTCGAATTTTCATATTTTTGAAAACATCCAAAAAATTATAGAAGGTTCGAATCGAAAAGATTACGAGTTCAACTACTTTGTGAAAATGTTTGTCTGTTTGTTGAATCTTTATCTCTGGTTGAAATGCAAATATTGTAAATTATTTCGTATGGATTTGAAATTTCATTTTTTTTAAACATCCAAAAAATCATAGAAGGTTCGAATTGAAAAGATTAGGAGTTTAACTACTTTGTGAAAATGTTTGTCTGTTTGTTGAATCTTTATCACTGGTTGAAATGCAAATATTGTAAATTATTTCGTGAAGATTTGAAATTTCATTTTTTTTTAAACATCCAAAAAATTATAGAAGGTTCGAATCGAAAAGATTAAGAGTTCAACTACTTTGTGAAAATGTTTGTCTGTTTGTTGAATCTTTATCTCTGGTTGAAATGCAAATATTGTAAATTATTTCGTATGGATTTGAAATTTCATTTTTTTTAAACATCCAAAAAATCATAGAAGGTTCGAATTGAAAAGATTAGGAGTTTAACTACTTTGTGAAAATGTTTGTCTGTTTGTTGAATCTTTATCACTGGTTGAAATGCAAATATTGTAAATTATTTCGTGAAGATTTGAAATTTCATTTTTTTTTAAACATCCAAAAAATTATAGAAGGTTCGAATTGAAAAGATTAAGAGTTCAAGTTCTTTGTCAAAATTTTTGCCTGTTTGTTGAATCTCTATCTCTAGTTCAAACTCAACTATTTTGTGGATACTTTGCTTTCTTTCGTTAGACATTATTTTTGTGAATGAAAATTCATATATTCCATTTTTGTTGGAAAATTGATCTTTTTCGTATATAATTCAACAATTTTGTTAGGAGGTCAACCTCTTTGGTCTAAAATTCGTCTTTTTGGGTTTCGAATATAAAAAATCTTTCTCCGTTATAAATGCAACTCTTTTTTGTTAAAAATCCAAATATTTTTGTAGAAATGTTGACTATTTCGTCATAGTAATCTTTTTTGTAAAAAATTGTCTTTTTGAGTAGAAAACTTAACACTTTAGTAAAAAAAAAAATTCTTCTTGACTGAAAAATCTTTCTCAATTGAAAATCCGTCTTATTCGTTTGAAGATTTATCTTTTTAGTTGAAAATTTGAATATTTGGTTAAAAACTCTTTTCTTTCTTTCTTTCTTGAAAACTGAAAATTGAATTCTTCCGTTTCCGGTTCAAAAATGATCTCTTCCAGTAGAAAATTCGATTATTCACCTAAAAATTCATGTCTTCTGTAATTATTCATTTTCTGGTTCCAGATTCATCTCTTTGGGTGAAATTTTTTTTTCAGATTCTCTATAAAATCCGTCTATTTGTCTTGAAAATTAAGTTCGAATTCGTTTTCTTCCACGACGAAGGAATATTATTTTTGTTGAAAGTTAAATTAGTTTTTCAAAAAGCCACCTTTTGGTGAATGATTCATCATTTTAGTTTAAAATTTCTCCCTTCGGTAGAAGACTTAACTATTTTATTGAAAATGGAATAATTTTGTTGATAATTAATTCTTTTCTTGATGGAAATCAAATTTTGTGCATAAAATGTTCCTGTTTGGGTTCAGAAATAATTTTTTAGTTAAAAATTCAATTTCTTGGTTCAGAACTGGTCTTCTCGGCTTGAAAATTAAATCATTCAGTTCAAATTTGTTTTTCTTTGACAAAGAAATATTTTTCAGTGAAAAATTCAATTACTTTGTTGAAAAGTCATCTTTTTGGTGTATGGTTCATAATTTTAGTTAGAAATTCTTTTCTTCAGTGGAAAATTCAATTGCTTGGTTGAAAATTGTCTTCTTGGTTCAAAACCTCATCTTCATAGGTTAAAAATACAACTGTTCGATTGAAAATCCATATTTTTTTTGGTTAAAAATTCGAATAATTGATTCAAAATTTATTTATTTGATTAAAATTTCTACAGTTGCGTTAGAACAGTCATACTTTTTGGTTGAAAATTTTCTTTTTTGAGGTTAAAACTTCAACTATTATGGTATAAATTCTACTTCTTGGTAGAAGTAAACTATTTTGGTAGGAAATCCTATTATTTGGTAGAAAATAAATATGTTTGTTAAAAATTCGTTTTCTCCTTTTGGTTGACTTTAAATATTTTTTATTCACAATAAATAAATTTTTTAGTTGAAATATCAACTATTACATTTTTCGTTGAGAATTCGTCTTTTTTATTGTGAATTCAATCACTTGGTTAGATGAACTTGAGATTTGCAATTTTATTTAAAAGAATTTATTTTTCTATTTTCATCTCATTATTTTCCTTGAAAGACAGCATTTTTGCATGTGAAAAATGAGCAAATAAACAATTTAGGAAATATTCTAGAATTCTCATCATTAAAGAGAATCTCATTTGAAGCGTCTTGTTTTATAATTTTCTGAATTCCTGTTTATGATTCTTGAAAATTAATCGAAACTTAGTAAGAAAAAGGAAAATAGGTCGAAATTCTCGATTTTAGGTATTATTCTAGAGGATTTTTCAAATTCAAGTACTGTAATCCCTGCTTATATTTATAAATCGCGATTCACAAGTTTACCCTCAATAAGTAACTTTCGAACACTATAGACACTGCTCAAAATTGAATTGCATAAAAACCAGGAAATAGAGGAAATAAAAAGTGATCCGTAGAGAATACAAGATATTAAAAAATGATTGTTATTCCTCTCTTGAAAAGTGTGATGAAATTGATTTTTGTCCCAGATGCGTATTCGTCCATTTTCTTCTTTTCTGCAGCGATGGGGAATGGACGCATGTGCTTTATCGTTGATTCACATCGTGTTGCAGTTGCAGACCCAATCACCACAAAACCACAAGATAATGTCCAGATGAAAATCGATTTCCTTTAAAATTTCATTTCTTTCTTTCAACATTGTCTAAAATTACGAATAGTAATTCAATCTCCATGCGAGATCGCAAAATCATGTTAAATGGAGACTTACAGGTGCACGCGGAGACAGCTAGAAAATAGGTCAGTGGGTCGATTCGCTCCGACGCGAAGACGCGATGCCACCAAATTACATACAATGTTCAATATTTTGTACATTTTCCTCTCCGTTGATGTAAGCACTTAAGAGACTTTTATTTTTCAAATAAAGGGACAAAATTAACCCAGTTGATAAAAAATGAGTGATGCAGGGCTAATTCCAGTAGCGTAACTAGAAACGTGGAGGCCCCCCCCCCCCCCTGCAACATTTTTCAGGAGGCCCTTTCAAGAAAAAAAAGTGCCGTTCATATAATCCTGAGTAACTGTACATTTCAAGGAAAAAGCCAAATGAAGAATAGCTTAGTGATAAACAACATTTTTAGGTAAATTTTGAAATAAAAGCCTAAAGATTCAAACTATTTAGGTTGTTTTTTCTGAAATTTCCAATTCAATATAAATGCCTTTCTCTTAAGAATGAACACAATTTTTGTCTGAGAAATTGAACCATTCCTTGAAGGATTGTTTTTAAGTTCCGAAATTCAACGCTTTTGGTAGAGATTCCATCTTTGTCGAATGAGAATGCACCTGTTTGGATGCAGCTTCTTCGTTAAAAGTTGAACTACTTCAATGAGAATAGATCGTTTTTATTTGAGAACTCGGTTGTTTTGCTGAGAATTTATTTCTGAAATGAAAATTCAAGTTTTTCGTAGGAATTCTGTATCTTTTATAACTATCTACAAATTTGTCCAAAATATTCTTTGTAGTAGACTGAAAAAATTATTCCCGTTAAAAATCAATTTATTTTGGTTGATAAATAATTTGAGTTCGAGGTTAAAGATGATCTGACCATTTTTTTCGGATGAAAATAATTTCCTAACTGGAAATTCGATTATTACACTCCTGATTCCAAATGTATCTCTCTTGGTAGGAAATATACAACAGTGTATTTGAACATTCATGTCCTTTGCTTGTACATTCACGTATTTGATAAAACATTAATTTTTATAACACATGCATGATTTCAGGCCTCTTCGACGCCTCTGAAGCGGGGCTAAAGCTCGACTTTTAACTCACTAGGGAGTGAATTTCCGGAAATTTATGGAAATTTCCAAATTAAATTTTAGGCAATTTATCTTGAGTTACCATGAATTGCCTGTAAGATGACTATAAATTACCGAAGATGTTCATGAATTTCCGGAAATTTTGTTAAATTAAATTTTGAGCAATTTATGGCAAGTTAGCACATTTCTCTGTAAGATCACCGGAAATTTTCAAGAATTTCCGGAAATTTTTCTTATTAAATTTTGGATAATTTATGGTAAGTCACCATATTTCCCTGTAGATTGACAATAAATCAACGAAAATTTTCATAAATTTCCGAAAATTTATAGTAATCCACCATGGAAATTTAAGGAAATTTTCAAGTTGAATTTTAGGCAATTTATTTTAAGGTTCCACAAATCGACTGTGAAATTACTATAAATTACCGGAAATTTATGGAATTTTCTATATTGAATTTGAGACAATTAATAATAAGTTACCATATTTCCCTGTGAAATTGACATACGTTACCAAAAATTTTCGGAAATTTATGGAAATTTTCAAATTGAATTTTAAGCAATCTACATTGGGTTACCATAAATTGCCTTTAACATTACTATAAATTACCGAAATGGTCATAAATTTCCGGAAATTTATGGAAATTTTCTCAATTCAACTTTGGGTAATTATTGGTAGTTCACCATATTTCCCTGTGAAATCAACATAAATGAACGAAAACTTTCATATATTTTCGGAATTTTATGGAAATTTTCAAATTATTACCATATTTCCCTGTGAAAGTGGCATAAATAATCGGAAATTCTCAGACATTTCCAGAAATTTCCAAATTGGATTTCAAGCAGTTTATCTTAAGTTAGCATAAATTGCCTGTAAAATTACTTTGAATTACCGAGAATTTTAATGAATTTCCGGAAATTTATGGACATTTTTCAAAATAAATTTTGGGTAATTTACGGTAAGATACTATATTTTCCTGTAAAATTACCATAAATAACCGAGAATATCCACGAATTCCCGGAAATTCTCAAATTGAATTTTTGCCAATTTATCTTAAGTTACCATAAATTTCCTGTGAGATTACTATAAACTACTGGAAATTTTCTAAATTTAATTTTGGGTAATTAATGATAAGTTACCATATTTCCCTGTTAAATTTCCATAAATAACCGGAAATTCATGGAAATTCTCAATTTTAGTTGTAGTCAATTTCTTGTAAAATAACTATAAATTACCGGAAATTTTCATAAAATTCCGGAAATTTATGGAAATTTTTAAAAATAAATTTTGGGTATTTTACGGTAAGTTACCATATTTCCCTGTAAGGATTCCCTGTAAAATTACCATAAATAACCGAGAATATCCACGAATTTCCGGAAATTCTCAAATTGAATTTTTGCCAATTTATCTTAAGTTACCATAAATTTACTGTAAGATCACTATAAACTACCGGAAATTTTCTAAATTTAATTTTGGGTAATTAATAATAAATTACCATATTTCCCTGTGAAATTTCCATAAATAACCGAAAATTTCCACAAAATTCCTGAAATTCATGGAAATTCTGAATTTTAATTCTAGTCAATTTCTTGTAAAATAACTATGAATTACCGGAAATTTCCATGAATTTCCGAAAAATTTTCAAATCATCCATTTGTTATAAAAAATATCGTATGCGCCAAGGGGGAGAGGGATTTTTCCCCCCTAGGTGCATCAAAATACATAGGTGTACGCAGTTTGACGGAAATCGGGCATATCACCTTTTCGGAAGTTTATCCATAAAGACAAGCGGACATTTCCCGTATTTTCGCGGTGAAATTTTGAATTGTGTAGGTTAAGTCAAGTAATTTTCTGGTTTTTGAAATGAATTCCTGGTCATTTCCCGGTCAAGTCGCCACCCTGATAGTGGTAGAACGATGAAAACAGATGATTTTCAATTCGATAAACATTTTTGCTTCTTTTGTGGAACAATAAATTGTTGCAAACGTGGGTGAAAAATTTCTCGACCTTCAAACTCTCATAAATTCAATAAAACGTGTGGGTTTAGGAACCCAAGGACCGACTCTATAGTTCAAATCAGGCAGGCAGTGCAACTTCAAGTCATATAATCATTTGCCTCAGAAATACGTTTTTAGAATTTTTTAAATGGTAAAAATAACAAAAATGAGAACAGTTTATCTGAAATTATTAAGAGTATGTAGATTTCCTCAAAAACCGCACCTTTTTATTGCTCAATTTTTTCCTGCATTGGCACTTCCAAGAAAAAGTAGTTCTGTGAGATTTAGACTGAACAAACTAATTTTGTTAATAAAGGACCGAAAATTCATAGAAATTTCTCAATTTAATTTTGGTTAATTCATCTCAAGTTACCATAAGTTGCCTGTAAAAATACCATAAATTACCTAGAATTTCCATAAATTTCGGGAAACATGGACATTTTTCTAACTGGATTTTGGGTAACTTATAATAAGTTACCATGTTTCCCATTAAATTACCATAAATGGCCAAAAATTTCTTCAAATTACCGGAAATTTATAAAAATGTTAAATTTTAATTTTGTGTAATTTATCTTAAGTTACTAAAAATTGCCTGTAAGAATACTATAAATTACCGAAAAGTTTCATAAACTTCCGGAAATATGGAAATTTTTAAATTGAATTTAAGGTAATTCATAATAAGTTACCATATTTTCTTATAAAATTATAATGAATAACCGAAAATTTCCATAAATTACCATAAATGACCGGAAATTTATGGAAATTTTTAAATCAAATTTTGGGTAATTCATCTCAAGTTACCATACATTACATCATAGATTACCTGTAAGATTACTATGAAGTACCTAGAATTTTCATAAATTTCTGGACACATGGAAATTTTTCTAATTGATTTTTGGGTTATTTAAAATACGTCACTATATTTTCCTGTAAAATTACCGCGAATTCATAAAAATTTTCAATTCGAATTTTGGGTAATTCATTTTGAGTTTCCATGAGTTTCATAAATTTCCGGAAACATGAGCATTTTTTTATTGCATTTTGGGTGATATTCAATAAGTTACAATATTTTCCTGTGAAATTACCATAAATGACCAAAAAATCCCATAAATTTATAGAAATTTTTCAATAGAATTTTGAACTTCTGTACTTCTCTGCGATCAAGCTTCCTTTTTTGAAGTCCAATATTGGCTGAAATTATGACGGTATTCCGAGAAATGTCTGCAAACATCCATTTATTATGAAAAAATATCGTATGCGCCAAGGGGGAGAGAGACTTTTTTGACTTGTGTACGTTTTCGCCCCCTACACGGAAAGGGTCTCACACCACTGACCGATGTCCGTCACATCGAGAATTGATGTTCGATCGAAAAAAATTGAAAAGTGAAACGAGAAACATTAGCAATCGATGTGCGCACATCAATTTTCGATGTCCGGGCACCAATTCTCAATGTTCTGCACATCAACCACTAATGTCCTTGCGCATCAGACATAAAACATCAACCAATGGTGTGA